>JAZHYW010008049.1:0-17019 GCA_037355805.1 Ixodes ricinus | reverse complement strand
GGGTAGACCTCAATACTAGACGCAGCAGGTCTACCACAGATTCGTCGGCTTCACAAAAGTAATGTGTTTGCATAACGTAGCTGACTACAAAAATCGCGGAAAACCGTATTTTTTTATTTACCTGGGTCCAATCAAATTCTTGGGTAGAAATCACGTGCTTCATTTGCATCGAAATATGAAATGGCTAGCCGACTGTGTTAGCGCGCCGCAGCCCAAAGCACGCGGAGCGAAAACTTGCACAAGGACTTAAGGATCCTGAGCCTCGTTCCTCACCTCCGCCTGTTTCGATCTGGACGAGCATCGTACGCGGTGTGTGTGTGTGTAATCACTACTGTCTCAACGTACCTCCAACGCAAATATTATTACATCGCACCAGCAAACGTGACATATACGCTTTCGGGGTTGTCTCTTCTCTTACCTTCTCCCTGTGTAGCCTGCGTGTATGGTCCATGGTCTGTATCATGTTAGCGCAGAGGCCTAGGAGGAGTGCGTAGCCGATTGTACCGGATGCCATTCCCAGGCAAGTGAGCCAAGCTTCGGTCGTGTTTTCTGCGGCGGTTCTACCGTAGCCGCAAGACACCATTTGGGACATGGCATTGTACATGGACCACGAGTACTGCTCCCACCAGGAGCTGTTCTGTGAACGACAAGGAAACGCTGGAGTCATGTGCATCCCGTACAGACACGCACACAAAAACGCAAGGTTGCGGCAGAGTCTCTGCACTTGATTGGTTTAGCCGGTAAGAAAAACACAAAGAAAGATAACAAACGCCGTGACGTTGCGCGCTTTTAGCTCTGCCTGATGAGCTCATCAGCTCGTATCGAAGTATAAATTATAAGATCCCATGGCAACAAACTAAATGCGTAGCGTGAGCCAGAACAGAACCATGTGTTCTGAAAACATGAAAACCTTGAAGATCACGGTTTTTATGGCGTTAGAAAGATTGACGTGCACTTTTATAGCCCATTTCGTCACCAAATGCTAATGCCGTCACATTAATTCTCTGTTTTCTACAGTCGTAAACATTCCATCATCTAAACCAGGGGTGCACAACTCAAAAATGACGCGGGCCAAAAATTGTTTATTGGAAACTGCGCGGGCTGCACCTAGTGTGACACGTTACACCTTTTTGCTGCAGACAGGTTTTCAATATCCGGCATCATCGCACTGGTGGCCGTCTTCAGCACATCTCGCAGTGTCATGTCCGTCATAGAAGATCGAAGACGGTTCTTGTTGAGGGTCATCAGTGAGAACGTCTGCTCACAGACATACGTGCTCCCAAAAAGTGATGCAAGCTTCAATGCGTGGTCCACAAGGTTTCCGTACTTGCTCCTGTCAAGGCTTCTGTAGAAGTCAAGCAGCTGAGACTCACGATGCATACTCTTCAGTTTTGGCGAGCACTGGAGGTCGATGAGTTCTAGCTGCAGCGTCGGACCTGTGTCTTCCGGTGCGACAGAAAACGGATCGCGGAACAAATCGTAGTTACTCTTCTCACTTTCGAATGACTTGAATCTTTGCTGGAACTCGGAGAGCAGGTACTCAACCTGTGGAGCGTACGTCGCAGCTACCGTCTTCCGATTTTCGCCGGTGGGAAAGAGCTTCTGGCAGGTTGGAAAGTGAACTATGCTTCCACCCCAAGCTGCAATTTGAAGAGGCGCAGCTTTCCTTGGAACGCGAAGATCGCGCTCACCATGTCCGAAATGAGATGGTCTTTTCCTTGGAGAGCTATGTTAAGCGTGTTCAGATGGCTTGAAATATCGGTGAGGAATGCCAGATCCCACGACCATTGTTCTTCCTCCAGCTCTGGTATGTGTTTCCTTCCTCTTGCAAGAAAGCGATGATGTCGGCCTTCAGCGCGACGAAGCGACTCAGAACATTCCCACGGCTTAGCCAGCGAACTTCAGTGTGATACGGGATGTCCATGTGCTCACTCTCCATTTCTTTCAGGTACTCTTGAAATTTCCTGTGCTTCAATCCCCGAGCACGTATAAAGTTGACAACCAAAGTCACAACCTTCATCACTTTGGCACAGAGTGGTTCCTGGTGAAGCACACAGTGATATTGCTTCAGTTCTACACCACTGAACGCTTGAAGTAAGGCAACGGCTCCGTTTCTCTTTCCCATCATGGCTGGGGCTCCATCGGTGCAGACACCTGCGAGTTTTTCCCATGATAGCTTGAGCTTCTCGATGACGTCTTTGACCTCCTTGCTGATCTCTTCTCACGTAGTCCGTCCATTCATTGAGCAAAGCTCTGCCAGCTCCTGAGTCACTTCAAAGTTTTCGTTCACATCACGGATGAAAACAAGCAGCTGTGCTGTGTCTTTGATGTCTGTGCTCTCATCCAAAGCAAGAGAGTAGTAGACAAAATGACAGAAACTCCTCTCCAGCTGTTTTGATAGGTCGTCGGCAATGTCATGCACACGTCGTTGTACTGTCATTCTTGATAGGCTCAGGTTTTGGAAAACCAACTTCTTGTCCGGGCACATCTCAGAAGCAATCATACGACATTCCTTGATGAAGTCGCCATCAGTAAACGAACGACCTGAACGAGCGATCTGTCGAGATATCGGAAAAGACACCCGCGTGGCTGCTTCAGATGTGTTCTTTGCTTTCGTAAAAATGCTTTGCTCAGCAAGCAAATTCCGTTTTAAATCCTCGGACTTTGTTTTTCTCTCCGAATCCGAAAGAGCGCTGAAGTCGCGGGCATGTTTGGTCTCGTAGTGGCGTCGAACGTTGTATTCTTTAGGAGCCGCGAGAGACTCTCGACACACAAGACATAAGCACTTCGATGCGTTCTCAATTAAAAAGTACCTCCATGTCCACTCCTGGTTAAATTTCCGGCCCTCCTGGTCGATTTTTCTCTTCTTTGGAAGTGCACTCATATTCCAACCGTGACACGACTAGCTTTTCTCTATGTGCAACAAGCTGTCACTGATCACGTCCCAACAGGAGGGAGAGGGCTGTAGCCTCCGTGGAGAGAGGAGGAGGAAACGGGATGAAGAAGAACTGGAACAAGGATAGGGGAGGGACACTGGATGGCACTGGATGGCTGTACAGGCATTTGTATTGTTGTTTTCTGTGGGTCTAGTGGAGAGGGAATATTTGAACTGAGGACGCGGAGTTTCCCCCGGAAAAGAGGACTCTGAGAAAAGTAGGTCAACGGGTTCGAATGCTTTCTGCCAAGTCAACGGCCGCAGTGCATTGAATGACACGGTGAGCGGTTTCTGCGCACAGCTGGGCCGCGGGCCGCGGGCCACACAGAAAGTGCCTGCGGGCTGCATGCGGCCCACGGGCCGTATGTTGTGCACCCCTGATCTAAACGCTAGCGTTCGTCCCTGGCTGTAATTAATTACAAGCAGCCCTTTGTAGGGCCACTGTCAGGAGGTGCCCTTAACAGGATATCACTCAAACTGCTCTTGACATAACACAAGTACTTTTTTTTCTTTTGCTCACTGCGAACATGCAAATTCATATCTATCAAATAATCGCAGAAGAACGTACGACCCAAAACCAAAATCATGACTACATTTATCGCGAGTCGCTTGAAGTTTCACTAGAAGAAAAATATCACGCGACCTACTGTGAGCTTCTGCTTGGAAACCCAGGAATCCGCTGGAAAATCTTGCATCCGCGGTACGAAGAACTGCAGACAGGCATTCCAGTGGGCGATCAGGCACAGGACCGCAATGCAGTTGAACAAGCGAAAGTACACCCCCGTCGAGTAGAAGAACTGCCATCCGCGTCCCGAGAAAGAACAGAGAAAATATCGATTGGCAATGGATATCGTGCACGGGACATAAATAGCGTAGCTTAATAGCTGGACAATCACAAGAAAATATAACCGGAAACCGAGGTCTCCTGTGTTTTGAAGAGCCTTCTGCTTCGTGGTCTCATATAAAATCATTTGACAGTACTATGTGTATACGCTGGGTTAGGACGTTTCGGCGTATGACTTTTCGAGCTTTTTGGTGTTTAAACATTTCGGTGCGCAGACATTTCGGTAGGACATTTCGGATATTTCGGTGTACGAACTTTCGGTGCGTAGACTTTTCGGTATACGGACGTTTTGGCAGATAACAGTTGAAATCCTGATTAACTTTTGATTGTCTCGGAACGTATGTCGCATATTGCGCCATACTGCTTATACTTACATCTTCATGCAATATTTAGGTGATCTCTCGGTATGGAACCTTCATCGTTGCCTCCACAAATTACAATTCCTCTATTTGCTATGTTTATTAATTGAATGACTAAGAGTTATATTCTGATTACTGGTCCTCCTCGGCTCTGTTTCCAGTATACGTATATGTGGGGATCCTTTTGTGACGTAGAACTACGTCTTTCTCCGCATTTGGAAGGAGCTGCAAACTTAGGAAGTCGATGTAACGAAAACTTGGTCACGGAAGTGGCATCACGCATTTCAAAAATAAATTTGAGGGTATTTCAAAAGCGAAAATAAGAAAACAAAAGAACCCGCGTGCTCTTATGCGAGACGACGCACTCTTAGCACCGCGGTACACCAATGACGCGGCGAACATGCTATCGCGTTCGCCACGGAGGTGCCGTCGGCTCCTTTCATCCGTGTGTGCTTCTTTCCGAAAAAACTTCTGTATCGTGTGTTTGAAATGGCCCAATAGCGCGCCCCGCTTTTCTCCGTCGACTTCGCACGCAATTCCGTATATGCGACTCGGAGATGACGGCGCGAGAGGCCGCGAAATTGCTTATACGGGACTCGAAGCCACGGGCATTCACTTCTTGAGCACCCGCCATCGTCATGCGGCACGAGTCCGTGGACGTATCTCCAGCTGCCACAAACAGCACAGATGGAATGAGTGGACAAGGCATGGCCTTTCTTATATCACCCCCTCTCATTTCTTGTGCCACCCACACGTAGATCTACGGATATTTATGCAGCATAGTACACCCATGCACCGATCAATTTTAATCAAAAAGTTTGAGCGAATTATTTGTCTCGTGGCTACACTTTTCACGTGCAGCCCCGATCGCCGCATCGCCAGCGAGAATATACTAATTTCGATTAACTATAATGGTACTCACATAGGTTTCCTCGAAAGACCTGAGGTATCTTATAAGCTTGCTGAGCCTGAGCAGCTTGCACAGCTTGAGAAATTTGCTGAGCTGAAGCAGTCTCGCAGCTTTGGCAAAACTATTGGTCTTTCCCTCACTGTCGGAGTATTCCATGGACATGGTTACCAGAGCCAGAGCGTAGTCAAACGGAAAGCCACTAATAATGTCCACAATGAACCAGTGTCCCAGATAGTCTTTGGCAATAATCCACGGGTCCATGACCACACGGTCATATTCTTCACGAACAACGATTCCTAAGATAGATAGAAGAATGTGCAAACAACTTCCAACTTTAGGTGAATCTGACAGTTTTTAAGGCTCATCGGGAACCAATTCACTCAGCGATTAGAGACGTATTGTTCGTAATTGCCCATGTACAAAGACAGCCGAAGACTAAAATATCAAGTGTAGGATAAAATAGGGAAAATAATTTCTGAGCTCTACCGCAACGCAGTGTTCGAAACTATGTAGGAATGCCGCGCTACTTCATTGTGACGTTTCGACTGTCATGCTGAACATTAAAGACATAATACGGCACCCCGATTTTATTCTCCTTTGCGGTGGTGGCGCTCTTAGCAATGGCCGATGCCGACAGCACAGGATTACAAATATCTAGAAGTGGCGGGTAAGCACTGGCCTAACCCTAGAGCTTAAACCAGGAGATGTTTTACTTGCTCCAGAGCATAGGAGAGCAACACACGGCGTGCCCCTATACTCCGGTCACTAGTTGCGTGCAGTACAGGCGCAGGCAACGCCAGGCGAAGAGAGAAAGAGAAATAACTGGGAAGGCTGGGGGCGAGGAGAGAAACCACCTCTCCTCTCTAATGTTCCTAGAGCTCTAACTTTTTCTCCTCACCCTCCGTTGCCCTCCTCTCCCATCCCGCCTTCCTAGTGCTCGCCCCTTCCTCTCTTTGCCTGGCGCTGCCTTCTGCCTGCACTGCACACAACTAGTGCCATGGAGTATAGACCGTTTTATCGTGGGTAGCGCCATTTTGAGAGCGAGAGAAAAAAGGGGAAAGAGCTACCGGCGCTTTCCCCCTTTCTGGTTGCCTAGAAAGAGTGAAAGTCCCGGATGAGAGGCTTGGCCGGTGTTGGGTTTCTGCAGGGCCCTTAACTTCGTTCGCGCTTTCTTCTTCGTTTCAAGCTCCCAAACTTAATTAGAGCAATGATCTTTGATGGTGACAGTCCCCCGGTCATCGGTACACCATTGCTGGGTGATAGGCTGCACGAATAACGACAGAAAGCGTCGAATACTGTTTCGAGGACTTATGTAGCTTGCATGGAATCCGGCAAGGCGAGTGCGGCTGCAATGTTTTAAGCTCCATCGCTTTCCGCGTGACTGGAAATGATGAAACATTTATAAATTTTTGTTTGCAATGGGCCTACTTCAACGTAGCCGTTTTTAGTAATCAACAAGCGATACACGAAACGGGAACCTCAATTAACTTTTGTAAACACCCGGAGCTGCCACCGATCGTTTTGCTGCGCTGCTTTTTACCTTGCGTGTCCGTGTTTTTATATTCCCTTGTGGATGAACGACGGAGACCTTCGAGATGTACTTATATCGAACCGCAGAAAGCCTCAAAGCAGCCACGAATTATTTTACTATTTGATGCAATATTTTGAGTACTCACCTCCAATTTCTATCGCTGGCACGTTCGCTGTCGTTGTTCCCCCGTCGCCGCACTGGCGGATGCCATTACTCGAACCAAGAAACGTGCACACTGGGTTCGAAAACGCAGATCGCAACACACGAGACGTACCCTGCAGCAACTATCCAGCGCTTCAAAGCGCCCAATCAACGGAAACAACCCTACAGCGGCACTCCAAGGAGCGCTTTGCCGGCTCTCTGGTATCTCGCAGGAGATCGCGATTCAGGAAAACCGATAGAACTGACTTTTCAACAATTTCCAACCTCGCCCGGCGGCGGAAATGAGCCTTCAACTAAGTGTTGTAGATGATAAAATCGAGTCAGTCACCACCACAAATTATCAATATTAAGATAAATTCTGCTACAAAATTTTACAAGCTGAAACAGCAGTTACCATGAGAAAACTCGCACGCACCTTGCGAGCGTACCCCACGTTCATCCGCGGCGCAGCGTTCGGTGCGCGCTCCATTCACAAAATGTTCCGAGCACAGTCGAGAGGATGGCGTTGAGGATAGCGCTCTTGTTCGAGTCCATGCGCCATATTCCATGCAAGCTACACAAGTCCTCGGACAGTATTCGACGCTTTCTGTTTTTTATTCGTGCACCCTATGACCGAGCAATGCTGTCCCGATGACCGAGGGGTTGTTGCCATCGAAGCCCGTGGCTTTAATTAAGTTTGCGAGTTTAAAACAGAAAAGAAAGCGCGAACGAAGTTGGGGCACTGCAGACACCCAACACCGGCCAAGCCTCTCATCCGGGACTTTCACTCTTTCTACAACCAGAAAGGGGGAAAGCGCCGGTAGCCGTTCCCCTTTCTTTCTCGCCCTCTTTCAGTAAAACGGTCTATAAATGGTCTGGGCCGGTTTGCTGGTGAATGCGGGTATCTCTCTCGGTGGTTAACATAACCGCAATAGGGATCTTGAAGTCACGAGATAGAAACTAAACATATCATAACGTCACTAGCAGATGGCCTTCGTAGGTTCGTCCTCGCTTTGATTATAAACGTCATTTCAAGCTCGCAGAAATGGGATGAAGAGGCTTGGAATGTAAGTGAAATTAATTGCATTCGTGTACTTGAGGAGAGATTTATTTCCGTGTAAGGTCGTAATAAGCGAGAATTAAAGAAAACGACAGGCCGGGCTTTCGTTTGCTGAGCGGAATCGACGGGAACGCCAGTTACTTTTCCTCGTGGAGCCGGTTACATGACCTTAAAATCTCTCTTGCGGATATTTTATCCGCCGGGAGAAATGCCCGCATTCATTGGCAAACCGGCCCTGGGGCCCTAAACTCGTCAAGCTCAAAGTTTGAGCCGAAAGTTCGCGCAGCACGCCGATTGGACGCCGGCGACAAAAGCGCGAAGTCACCGTCGTGATCGTCTGATCGGCGCGCTCCGTGAACTCCGGCCCCAACTTTGTGTTTGACGAGTTTAGAGCCTTTGGTGTCACCACTCTTATACAGGCGCGTACACGTTGAGGTTAAACCGTTAAACTGTCACCAGTATTCTCGGAGACACGGGGATAGGACCTCCTATTACTATTTCGTGGAAGACAAGGTTTCCGATGTGGTTTATTCTAATTCACATCACTGGAAGGAAGCACACATTCATTCCCGCGCATAAGGGAAGAGAGGGCTGATATCCTACCTGTCCTGAAGTTGAAGGCGATGTCCACCATAAAGAAAATGTCGGAGATGACGTTAAAGACGATCCATTCGACGGTTTCGGAGTCGTCCGATTCGAAATAAGCCGCCTCCATCGGAATGACAACCACGCTAATCGCCATAATTACAATAATGATCATGTCCCATCGGAGCCTGGAAGATGGCAAGTGAGCTTGGGGATTATTTAGCCACACTTTCTCATAAGCAAACATTTTACTATACGTTAAAACACATTGTTAGGTTAGTCGATTATTCATCGTTATCGTTCACCTACGACAAAAAAAAAAACGTGAATACAAATTTTTACATTTGTCTTCTTCTTGTTCATTTTTTTAACGTAAACATATAATTAGTTTTCAACAGCTCAATTTCTGCTGACGCTATAAAATTCACTAGGACAAAAACCTCCACAATAGAATTTGCATCTAATTTCTCGGAACTTGTCATTAGGATCCCGACCTTCGTTGTTAATCTTCCTTTGATTCCATTTGCCAAATAACCTGATGGTGGCTGTAAATAAGGTATTACTGATTCCTCAAAATAATATTACGTCCAGACATTTGCCAAAGTGTGGTTTTGACGCTCAGAAAACGGTTGGGTTTATATTATATGTTACTCGCAAATATAAAAGCAAAATCCGCAATTGAAAATCAATATATACTCGAAAATTAAAATCACTAAAGTATAGACCAGTTTCATTTACTAAAGTGTACCCGATTAAAAAAATCTGATAATCGCGACTTAGCCGTTTCACTCCAAACCAGTTGAAGAGTCTGAAACTGAATGAGCAGAAAAGATGTACAATGAACAAGTTCCGAGATTAGACTTTCATCTCACAGGTTGTGTGCAGCATTCATAAAGGCATGGGCACGATCGCAAGTGTCCTCTGCTTTGTTTGCACGAATGTGTACACTTGTGCAAACAAAGCATTGCTATCGCTTCAAGCGCAAGGTAACCCGTCCAACTATAACTTTTAGTCGTGCATTTCTAGCGCGAGTGCACTCTTTGTGGAAGAACGTTTGGCAGTGTGATGCTTTAGACCCACGTTACGGATTAAAAAAATCAGTAGGCGGAATGGCAAAAAAAAAACACTTTTCGTGTAAGGTTTGACAAATTATGAGGCGCTGGAGAAAACGAGCCTTCTGTGTTAAGTCCTTATTTTGAACTCTTTTGTTCGCGTTCCGCCCGTTGAAAAGCATGTGGGAAGCGCCTCAGCACGCACCTCGTATCGCTGCGCCGCAGTGTTCTTCCGCAGCAAAAGGGCGTCTGCTTTTATCGCCGTCACCATGGCTACGAACGCCAAATGACCTTTTCGGACTGCACGTATATGACTATACTTGCATGCGTTCACTTCGCGGGGTGAACGCAGCTCTGCGGCTGCTCATAACAAAACTATTCAACTTTGGCTAGCAGACGGTGTTCGGAAAATTGGCGTTCGTTGCCATGGTGACGGTGATAAGAGCAGACGGGCTTTATGCTACGGAAGAACACTGCGGCGCAGCGATACGAGGTGCGTGCTGGGGCCCTTCCCACATGCTTTTCAATGGGCGAAACGCGAACAAAAAAGGTCGAAATAAGGACTTAAAGCAGAAGGCTGGTTTTCTCCAGCGTCTCGTAATTTGACAAGCCTTACACGAAAAGCATGCTTTTAGACCGTAGTTTAGGGATATTTTTTTTAATGCGAAAGCGTTAACTCTTTTATGGAGCGAACCGGTGTTATCAGCCTTATAAGCCGCGCCAAACGGCACCTAAATTCCCCTGTCCCATGGAGCGAAGGTTGTAGTCTGTAGCAACCACCCCATTGGTTAGCGCGCGGAGTAGTTCCAAGGAACGTCACCCCACAGAAAAGCCCTCTCCATGGCGGTGCAGCGGCCCTGCTGCCGGTAAGAGGGAGCGGCCGGCCGCAGAGCCAGCAGAGCACGTTCGGGCAAACCCAGGAGAGGCCGCACGGCCAAGCTCAGCGTGGCGCGCAGCTTGTAGGAATACGCTACGTATACGAATGCATTCCGACACGTTAGCAGTCTTATGTGTCTTTGTAGTTTTTTTACAACAGCATGGGTCTAAAGTATTAATATGCCGAACTTTTCAAAGCGGCGACCTCGTACTGCTGTGCTTGTGGCATCGGCTGCGGTCTCAGCTTAAACGGAGTATAGCACTGAACAAAATCTCTAAGAACACCAGCACCTCTACTTCCTGTTCCTCCAGCTCTCAGCGTAGCTATCGCATCGACTATTTTGTTTTCTTTAATTAAACCATATCAGTAATGACTTGGCAAAGAATTGCAATATTTGTTAGTAAACAAAAGGGCCTATGTAGATGACATTGCCATACCTGAAAGCTCCATAAGGGTGAATGAACCACTTTTCCCGATGATGCACCTTGTCACAATGGTCCTTCTCTTGTTGGTGCGGCATTACAGAAGAAAATGCAGATTCTTCTGGTAGCAAGAAGAACTCCAGTTGCCTTTTAAGGCTCTCCATTCCAGTCTGGTCTTCTTCCTGGGCATGAAAGCGTAAGCGTGCAATGTATGCCATTAGATTGGTTCACCTGTTTTCCCATAAGAGTCTCGCTCTTGGTCAATGCAATCTGGAATGGCCTAGAAATATCTGTTATACTGTTCATATCGAGGTTCATCGAGTATTAATCTAGTGAATTGGTAGTTCTAATTTTTGTCGTCACCATATGGACATTCATATTTAAATTCACTGTTCGCTGCGCATGCTCAGAACTAGCTCATACTTATGGGTGGCTAAAATCACTTCTCTTAATGATATGGAATGCTTGTTTCAGAAGTCCCGTGGAAGCTCGCCGTCAGGTTGTGTACAGCAGTAACGAACTGAGCTATGCGAACAAGTGAACACCTCTGCGACCTTATTAAGGGGCGCCAATGCTTTCGTACGCGCATATTTAAAGAAAAACTGTCTGTTTGTTTGGTTTTTGGTTGTCAGGTACCCAAGAGCTTGCCGAACTGCTACCTCTAAAGCCACTTCAGCTCGTCAATGGTCTAGCTTGGCGCCTTAGGGAAGCTCGAATTCGTGTAGACATTTTATCTGGTAGGGATGAAAGTCGAACAAATAAATCGTTCATCCGAATAAGCTCAGTGAACATTTCTAATGCAGACCTGCTCGTGTGATGTGTCGTTCGAACTCGCTGTTCCCATGGGGCTGTCGACCCCTTGCTCGAGGTACTTGATGACGGAATTCCGCGTCATACTGGAATCCCTACGTGTCTTGTCAACCACAGTGTCAAGGTTGAACGACAGGTTGGATGACTTTACGCGCTTCATCTTGGCACCTTAAAGCGACGTCCACAGCTCTCTTCTATACATAGCGTAGAACGAACTTTTTTTGCATGTCGTTCTGATGATGATCGTGGTCGTGTAAGCTTGGGCTTCCAGTGAACGTATTTGTTTTATCTCCATCGTTCCAATAGCTGCACTGGTCAAATTGTCTATTTGCAAGGGGAGACGTCGAAAGCCCATTAAGACAGACTAAAACTTTCCGCTGGCTAAACATTTATGCGAAAGACTTGACCAAATGAAATAAATGAGGCTGAAGCCCCAAAACGCGAGCGTGTACAAAGCACGGGCGTGCGTGATGACAGGCACACTCGAAGCGCAGGACACTGACTGGCGAATTAGGCACGGGCTCAAGCACGTAATTTTCAGAGCGAATTCTATGCACGAGAGCTCGCGCATAGGATGTTCGTGCGCACACGTCTCAAAGTGCAATCTCTACAGTCATAGCTAGGGTGCCTTCTATGCGCTTTGCTTAGGGTGGAGACATCTCGCCATTTTGTCCCACACTTTATTTTCTTTTTGTTCAGAAGCGCGTGAAAGAGCGTGTCCCTGCACGCGTTTGTGGCGCTAACTGTGCTATGGCGACACTTTGTTTTCTTCGATTTCTTTGTATTTTCCCCTTGAGCGCGTGCTGTCGGCATCGGGTACTACAAAGGATGGCATCACCCTAAACAGAAGGACATTGAGGCACCCTAGTCATAGCCTCCTCCATAATGACAAAGCCTGGCAGATCGCCCTTTCTCTATGGATCGTCACGAGACGTGGCCGCCGAAAGTGAAAAGGTGGAGCGGCAGACAACAGGCGGACAGGCAGGCGTAGAGTGCCTTCATACACACGCGCGCTTTTGCTTGAGTGGTGACATCTCAGCCATTTTTACGCCCAATCGTTTTTTATGCACTTTGAAGTACGCGCAATCCGGTGTCAATCAGCTCGAGCGCGTAGCTCTGGCTAATGCAGAGACGCCATTTTAGCGCCCAAGTCACGCACCAAGTGCGCGAGAGCGTCACGCGCTGAACATTCAGCGCAACAATGGATGTCTTCACCCTGCGACAGACAGACATGTAGGCACCCTAGGCAGGCGTAGAGTGCCTTCATACACACGCGCGCTTTTGCTTGAGTGGTGACATCTCAGCCATTTTTACGCCCAATCGTTTTTTATGCACTTTGAAGTACGCGCAATCCGGTGTCAATCAGCTCGAGCGCGTAGCTCTGGCTAATGCAGAGACGCCATTTTAGCGCCCAAGTCACGCACCGAGTGCGCGAGAGCGTCACGCGCTGAACATTCAGCGCAACAATGGATGTCTTCACCCTGTGACAGACAGACATGTAGGCACCCTAGGCAGGCGTAGAGTGCCTTCATACACACGCGCGCTTTTGCTTGAGTGGTGACATCTCAGCCATTTTTACGCCCAATCGTTTTTTATGCATTTTGAAGTACGCGCAATCCGGTGTCAATCAGCTCGAGCGCGTAGCTCTGGCTAATGCAGAGACGCCATTTTAGCGCCCAAGTCACGCACCGAGTGCGCGAGAGCGTCACGCGCTGAACATTCAGCGCAACAATGGATGTCTTCACCCTGTGACAGACAGACATGTAGGCACCCTAGGCAGGCGTAGAGTGCCTTCATACACACGCGCGCTTTTGCTTGAGTGGTGACATCTCAGCCATTTTTACGCCCAATCGTTTTTTGATGCACTTTGAAGTACGCGCAATCCGGTGTCAATCAGCTCGAGCGCGTAGCTCTGGCTAATGCAGAGACGCCATTTTAGCGCCCAAGTCACGCACCAAGTGCGCGAGAGCGTCACGCGCTTGAACAATCAGCGCAACAATGGATGTCTTCACCCTGTGACAGACAGACATGTAGGCACCCTAGGCAGGCGTAGAGTGCCTTCATACACACGCGCGCTTTTGCTTGAGTGGTGACATCTCAGCCATTTTTACGCCCAATCGTTTTTTATGCACTTTGAAGTACGCGCAATCCGGTGTCAATCAGCTCGAGCGCGTAGCTCTGGCTAATGCAGAGACGCCATTTTAGCGCCCAAGTCACGCACCAAGTGCGCGAGAGCGTCACGCGCTGAACATTCAGCGCAACAATGGATGTCTTCACCCTGTGACAGACAGACATGTAGGCACTCCTAGGCAGGCGTAGAGTGCCTTCATACACACGCGCGCTTTTGCTTGAGTGGTGACATCTCAGCCATTTTTACGCCCAATCGTTTTTTATGCATTTTGAAGTACGCGCAATCCGGTGTCAATCAGCTCGAGCGCGTAGCTCTGGCTAATGCAGAGACGCCATTTTAGCGCCCAAGTCACGCACCGAGTGCGCGAGAGCGTCACGCGCTGAACATTCAGTTCAACAATGGATGTCTTCACCCTGAGACAGACAGACATGTAGGCACCCTAGGCAGGCGTAGAGTGCCTTCATACACACGCGCGCTTTTGCTTGAGTGGTGACATCTCAGCCATTTTTACGCCCAATCGTTTTTTTATGCATTTTGGAAGTACGCGCAATCCGGTGTCAATCAGCTCGAGCACGTAGCTTTGGCTACATGCAGAGACGCCATTTTAGCGCCCAGGTCACGCATCGAGTGCGCGAGGAGCGTCACGCGCTGAACATTCAGTGCAACAATGGATGTCTTCACCCTGAGACAGACAGACATGTAGGCACCCTAGGCAGGCGGAGTAACGGGCGCCCCGCTGCGGCGAGACGCCGAAACACACTTGTCCCGAGCGATGGAATGTCCGCTCGTGCTTCTCACGTTCCTCGGGCTACCGCTTCTTTCTCGTCGGATTTTAAAACCACGTTTCGGGTCCTCGCCACTGCAAAAGCCGTGCGCTGAATACCAGACTCCCCGAGAAATGCCGTGCGCTACCAAATCCTCGCGCTCCAAATCTGCGACCGGGCACTCTATGGCTCCGTAAAGTATTTGGTTCCATCATCGAATTGCCAGGCTTTGTGAGTATAGAGGAGGCTATGCCACAGCCACGGTGGCCACAGCCCATCACGCTCGTGTTCGTTACATTGAAAAACGAGCCAAGCACGAGCCGCGTGCATCGACCCCTGAAAATTGTACCACTTTCTACGTCAATACTATCAATGCCGTGGGCACCCGTGCGAATGGTCTTCTTGCGGAGCAGACGGAATAACGCATCAAAATAAGTGGGATTGTGTGGATATTTATACAGCGTGTATTTGGTCAGCCATTTCAAGGTTGCGACGGGTCATTCGCTGTAGATGAGCAATTTAGCCAGTGCAGTACAACCGCCAGCCTGTGGTCTTTAACGGGCACCACGCAGTAGTGATACACGACCGCACGCCGGTACGATGCTCATTTAGATCGAGACGGGCAGGGGTAGGGGTTAAACCCAGGATCCTGGGTTCTGCAGCGCGAGCCTTTGGTCCATGTGCCCTAAGCTGGTGTGCGCTAGACCACACGGCCACTGATTCCTTTTTGTTGTTGTTGTTGTATAAACTATAAAGTGCATTTATTTACAAATAAAAAGCATTATAGAGGGCCACCCAGGGCAAAGAGCACTCACAGAATATTACACCTTATTGGATATGCATAACTCAGTACATTCACATAGAGGTTTGAACATTATACAATGTCTAGTGCTTAAATGTTCCTCTTTTCACCAAGTAACTATATAAAGCAACTTCCATCGTGACCAATGACTCAAAACCCGGCATTTCAGTGTGTTCCAGGAGGGTACTGGTGTAGGCAAAGCCATCGGCAAAGTGGTGCCAAGGAGGTTTGCCCTTTTCTGACACCAGCGTATGGTCCATTCGGGATCTCCATATCCCAGACAACACTTGGACGTCCCCAGGATGTCCTCAGGACAACCTTTTAAAGACAATATAATGTCCTGAGGATGCCCTCAAATGATTCTGGAAGCATCCTAAAAACGTCCTATTGTCCGGCCTCAGGACATCCTCAGAACGTCCTTAGGAGGGCAGCCAAGGATTTTTCTAGTACATTTTCAGGACAATGCACTGCAGGTGCAGCTATTCACTGAGCTGTTAGCGCCGTTCACACATATGCAACCGGGTAGGACCGAGAGAGACCAGACCGGTTTTTAAGCCTCTTGCGAAGTCTTAGGACCGAATGCGCTGCTCCGGAGCTGGTTTTAAGACGTCGTAAGAGGCTTAAAAACTGGTCTTGTCTCTCTCGGTCGTACTCGGTTGCAAGAGTGTAAACGGGCCTTTAGGATGCTTTCATTTTTTATTGTTTCTAGATTTTCTCTAACTGGATTTTGAACCTGAACATGCCCGCAGAAAGAAATTCATTGTTGTGTACTATTTTTAAGTGGAAATCACACACTAATTCTAGATACTAGTCAGTGGGAGGAAGAACATAGGGGAAGGAAAGAGGGAAGGAGGCTGACGGAATGCTGAAGAGGAGAGAAGAAAACCTCTCCCCTCCAGCATCCCGTCTGCTTTCTCCTCTGTGTCTTTCCTTGCCCTATGTTCTTAGCCTGTAACAATGAGCATGATCATGCCATTCATTATTGCAAACAAAGGTTCAAGAAATACTTTATTGGAGAGCAAATGTTATACATGACTTTTTTCAATGTCTGCACCAGACATGCAGTCTGACTTCGCATCTTGACCAGCACTAGTCCGAATAGTCAGCAGGATCTAGAAAAAATCAATTCCATAAGCATTCATAATAAAAACAGGTAATGTGAGAAACTTGCCATCATGTCGAACATCTTCGGCTTTTGACTGGAGCTTTTCAGTTTCTCTCCAGCGTGGCGAAGCGACACTTTGATGATTGTTTCCACATCAGATTTGTTTGCACACCAACATTTGCTTTCACTGCCCCTGAAACATTGATTTTTGAGGACAGTCACAGCAGAAAACGTTGGTACGGCACACGCACATCTTTATCGAACTCACGAAAAACACACACCGCCGAGGATGGTTGTGGCGGTTGCGGTTCAGTGCGAGGAAGATGCCCTTGCTACCGAGTCTATTTTCGCACAGTTGATAGGCTCGAAGCATTTGTTTACGTTCCAGCATCTGTGGTTTTGGTGGCAGCATGATGAACAGGCCACTGAGTTTCTTCTCTTGCCCTGCAGATCGTCCAGTCGCTGAGTGCTTGCCGAGTCCAGTGGCATTGCAGCTTCCACGCTGTTCACTTTCCCCGAGATTCACGCTGACACCGCAGAATCCTCGTGCCCTGTCACGGACTGTCCGCCATGTGCTGATCGCTGCGACCACGTGCCTTCGCCCGATCTGTCTGATTGGATCCTTCGAAACGACACTGACGACACCAACTTCCGGCACTGATACTTCAAGACCACGCTGCGGCCGTTCGTC
>JAZHYW010008048.1:0-136040 GCA_037355805.1 Ixodes ricinus | reverse complement strand
ATTTCGAGACAAACTTAGGATGTCCAGATCACTTCATGTTAGCTTGTTCGGGATGTATATATGACAGGCCAAGGTACAAATTGAATTTATGTGTTGGCGGTTTTTTCCCCCGTGTGTGATCCACTATACGGTCTTGTCATGTCATCAAATAAAACAAATAATATGTGGACACCTAACCATCAAATTGAGCGGCCACTGATACACTTTTTTATTTGATACTACAGACCATAATTGGTCCAAGCAGGATGAGCAAAGTATAAACATAAAATACCGGTATAAAAAAAGACAACAAAACAAGAAACAAGACGAGCAAGTCAACAGATAACCTAAGAAAGGCGATAGAATACAACACTGCAAGCAGTAGAACCAATTTCCCTCAAGAAGCACAATACCGAAGTACATGAACACGCAAACTTATCAACACCGAAACACTTCTAAATAAAACAAAATTAATCTAAAACGACACCTCCCACAATTCTAGAATAAATAATATAATGATAAAGCAAAATCCGAAGATGAAAGAATCCAACATGAAAGCGAATTCCAATCCTCAATCGTGCCAAGAAAAAACGAAAATTTAAACAATTAGTGCGCGCGAAGTATTGTTTTAAGGAATGCTGATAATAGCGCCTAGTTCGTCTTGTAGAAAGCGGCTTTAAATAATAATCTAAATAAAAGGACAGCTATTTCTTTTTTAACATAAAGAGTGTGCAAAAAGTTTAAACGGGCTATTCGTCTACGAAACTCTAGATTTTTTATTTTGTTGGTTTCCATCAGCAGTGAACGCCAATCAGCTCTTTTAAATTTTCCATAAATAAGCCTCAGTGCTCGTCTTTGAACTCGTTCCAATATTTCAGAATTTGATTTAGTACGAGGGTCCCAAGTTACACTACCGTAATCTAGTTTAGGTCTAACGAGTGAATTGTAAGCCAATAATTTCACATTCGGAGTAGCGTATTTTAGCTTGTGCCTCAGAAAACCCAGCTTCTTGAAGGCTGCCGAGGATGTATTTTTATATGGGTCGCCCAAGTCAGGTTCTTATTTATGGTTACTCCGAGGTACTTGTAATCATTAACCTGAGCAGTGGGAATGTTATTTAGCTTGTATTAAAAATTGAATGCTCGTGTCTTGTTTGTAATCTGAAGTTAAACAGTTTTTTCAAGGTTTAGCCTCATGTCCCACGTATAGCACCAACTTTGAATTTTGTTGAGGCTTTCGCTCATTAATCGTTGATCGTCAGGCGAAGACATTTCTCTAAACAACACGGAATCATCTGCAAATAAACGTATATTCACAGACTAATGGACAGTGAAAACAATGGCATTAATATAAATTAAAAACAGCAAAGGACCAAGGACGCTCCTTGATGTTTACCAAATTTCACGTCTAATACTTCTGAGCAGCTACCGCCAACCTCGACAAATTGTTTACGACGATCTAAGTACGAACATGTCCATCTAACAACAAAGGGATGAAGACTTATACGTTCTAGTTTGCTGACTAACTTTCCGTGTGGTACCAGGTCGAAGGCCTTATTAAAATCAAGAAAATGACATCGACTTGCCCTCATCTATCTAGTATGGATGAAAAATCGTGAACAGTGGATACTAGCTGAGTAACCATAGAGAATCCTTTCCTAAATCCACTCAGATGGGTCGAGAGTACGTTATTGTTCAGAAACTCTATAATTTGGGTAGCAATATTATATTCCAATAGTTTACAGGGCATGTCTGTCAAGGATAAAGCTCGGTAATTGCCTAACGTAAGTCGGTCACCCTTTTTGAACACAGGCATAACGCGCGCCATTAGCCAATCGTTTGACAGAGTACCCGAGGAAAAGGAAACACGAAAGATGACTGTGTGAAATTGTGCCAACATCTCAGCAAACCGACGCACAAATGCGTTGGGAATCTTATCAGGACCAGAAGAAGCTTTCTCTTTTATATTTAACAAAATCGAAAATGCTCCCTCCTAAGATATGAAATCAGCATGCATGAAGGATGGCATGTTCTCAGTACGGTTGAAAATGTCATGGTCAGAAAAGACCGACTGAAAGTAAACGTTGAAATGCTGCGCAATTTCACTCTTGCTATAAAGCAGTGCACCATCGACCTTAATTTGATAGATCGGATCTTTCTTGCAACTGTGGTAATTCCAAAATTTCTAAGCATCATTTTGTATGAAACCTGTCAGAGTATTGGAAAAGTAAAATTCCTTGGCATGCTGAACTTGCGTCGTAAGTTCTCATTTAAATTCCTGAACCAAACCTTGATTACATTTTTTTCTTCAGTCACTTAATTCAGCGTTTAGAATTAATAACTCCCCAGTTAATCCAAGCATTTGATTTACCAATGGGCTTGCGCTTGGTTGAAACGAACTTATCCAGGCTATAATTACATACTGCCTAATATTTGTTCCAAAGAACATTTACATCAGGATCTTGAAAATCATCCAAGCTAAGTTCTAAATAATCTAGAACACTTTCATCATTAGCACGTGAAAAGGTTTTAAAAAGTAAAAGTACATTATTTTTTTCCGACTGTTGGTTAGAGAGCAGATAAAACACGCGAGTTTATGATCAGAGAGGCCCTGCTCAACAGTTACCGTGTAGTCATTAATGCAACGACTAAAAAGAACAAGGTCTAAAATTCAGCTATTAGAACCTTTCTCACGTGTTACTTCATTCGCAACTTGAACTAAGTCATAGGCAAATATAGTATCGAAAACAAGCTCAGCTTTTTGGCAAGATTTAGACTTCGCGACACTCTAAGCGCCAACAAGTGATCGCCAGTTTTTTCGCGCGTTTGTCTCACAACTGAAACGCTTTCTTCAAAATGCTTACTGTGGTGTAATATGCGCACCAGGGACATCAACATAAGTTACAAAATTAATTTTTCTTCAGTTTGTCATCAGAAACGATAAAACGCGCCTAATTTCTGTTCGTGCTAGCAACGTCACGCAGAGCACATACGTTCTCATAAATTAAAAAAAAAAGTTTACAATTTTAGGGTTTTCAGCAACCAAAAATGCCTGATACGCTCAAACAAGGAACTACCATTATTTTATAATATGTTTGGATTTTCAAATGCTCAAAAACAAAATGTACGGTGCACGATTCATTTTCAGCTTTATAACTTCGCCAAACGCAGGGCACTTTTTTTTTTCGTGTTGCGAACTTGCAAAATGGAAGCCCATACCGAGACACTTTGGCACGTAGCCACCGTGACACATACTATAAAGATAAAGACAGCAAAGATAATCTCACTATTGAAGGACGCTACAAAAACACAAAATGAGAGAGCGCATTTTAATTCTAGAACGTTGTTTTGACACTATGGGACCGGAAAGTGTTTTTTTTATTATTAATAAGTTTAAAATGAAGGAGGAAAAGACCGTCGAGATTTTTAAGTGACAATAAGCCATCTAGTTATAACGGCGAACTTGAATAAAAACGAATAAAATAAAATAAAAGTGGGCTTTATATCGCTACCGCCTGACAATGCCGGAGAAGTGCAGCTCTTTGTGGGCTCCCAATTTAGTGTTTCGCCGCTAAGTGAAGCACGTATCTCAAAGTTTCGCGGCTTAGGATAAAAGCTGTCAATTTTAAGTTTATTTTAGGACGTTAGCAGTTCAGATTACTGGAGAGCGCACTAGAGAGATATTCCAGACTAGCCAACAAGGCACGCCAGCGAACGTTGACAGCTCTTTAATCTAATAAGCATATAATAGAAAAGTTGACTTTGAACTTTGTCGGGAGTGGTGGTAAAAAAGCGTGCATCAAAACGAAAGAAATCTCTCGATCTTTTTCGCATGGCCTCATGACGAGCGCGTTTTTTGTAACGGCCGCAATATGTTTCCATATCGTATGCCCACCGGCATCAATGGCGCGCAACCGTTGTAGTCGTTGATAATTTAAGAAACGAAAGGCGTGTTGCATTCCGAGTATCTTATTATGGCTATGCAGTCAATGAGATAGTGACATAAAAAAAAACTTTAGTTCTTAAGCAGAGAAGGAGAAAGGAGGGGCTTATTTATAGTTGCTAGCTTAGTGTTTATTTAGTTCAGTCGATCATCTGTTGGAATCTTAAGGCGTCTGACAGGTCATAGAATTAAATATATAGAAAAAAACAGCAAAATATGAAGCGAAGCAGAAGCCCAATTTTAGAGTAGAATACTTGCGTGAAGCCTGAGAACGAATCCGTGACCTTCAATGAGTCGTTTACTGAAGCGTTTTCTGCCCCTCTCCGATTCCATTGCTTTTAACTTTTGCTACATTCACGTCCTCGCCAGGCTAGCTGTACGATTCGATATCGTATTTCTGATCCCCAGACAAATTGGGACCCATTGCCCCTTCGTATGAGGTCCAGACGTGAGCCGTCTTCAGGACTGCAAATCGCACGACCAGTGCATTGCCACGTCCGAATATGGGAGGCGAGCGGAGAAGAACCGACTCGATTTATCCGAATCATCGCTCAGTGCCGACTGGAAGCTCGCGTCCATTTCCGGTGGTCCAACCCGCGCACGCATACCTCGGCCGTCCCGTGTCAATGCAATACCACCTAGAAAACAAGGCCTGCTCATGACGTCATTGTTAGTGGACTCCCAAACCGACCCCAAGCGGCAAACAGGCTGGACCTCGAGCGAGATTCGACGCAAAGCGGCGGACGCGTCCATGTGGGCGTCGCCGCGTGGAACCACGAGTGATGACGTTGGGGCGGGAAAGGCGAAGGCCTTGTCTTCAAGGTGGTCTTGGTCAATGCCCGCTGCAGCTGACTCGTTTCTTGGCTTGTTTCTGTTTGAACGGATCGCTGTACGAGGCCGTTCGATGCGTTGGCTAGCCGCCTCGTCTCGGAATCAAGCCGAGATCGAGGCAGTGGAAAATACTCTCCCTGTCGTTGTCAGTTTGACGGATCTTCGGCGACTCGCTCGTGTCATCACACACTTTTTCCCCCGAGCCAGGTCCTGAGTTTTAAAGGTTTGTACAGTTTATGGATAGAATTTGAAGAGTTAATTAAACGACAAATTCTGTGCAGATGAATGAAGCTTGTCTTCCCGCATTAAAGTATACAAAATGCAAACGCCAATTTTTTAGTATGTTATCGAAGGAAGCCAGAGGACTCTCATGAACACATGCCGCAGAATGATGGAGAGAGTTCTTGTTAAGATTAACATTTTGCGATGTAAAAGAAAATACAATTTAGTGAGTTTGTTTTAAATGTCGCATACTCATTAAAAAAGATTATAAATTCTGGTTATTGATTGGAAAATATTTGCCTCATTCATGTATATCCTGATTTAGCATAGCTTTGCATAATGTAGTCTACAGAGGGTTCAAATTTTAGGAGCACAGGCACCAGGATCGGTCTGAACACTTTGTTTTATTTAGTGAACACCATGGGGGCAGAAAATGTTGGCCCAGGTTTCTTGCGCGCTAATCATCTCTGACTATCGCATCGACGAAGTGGTCAAATGCAATCGGCCGTGCTAGAGTTCCTTAGCTACCTACGGTAGCAGAGTTGCGCGTTCATCCTCGGCGGGTGGCCGTAGCGCCGGCTTTCCTGCACGGCCGTGGATCCTTTGCTCGTCACGTGACTGAATTCGGCGATTAGCGGGAGGGTGTTTCCATTTGCCGGCCGCTCCGCTGACAGGGTGGAGACTCCCGCCACTTTGTGGCGAACTTTGCGATGCTCGAACTGGCGTCATATTGCGTCTATCTTTCTAGAACTTTTGCTAAACACAACGTTTTTGCACCAAGACTTTGTCACGCACACTCTACAGGGCCCACACCCAATGTGGAGCTAATACTGACCTAAGGCGCCATATTGTAGCGCTCCATTGGCTCCATTGGTGACTCCACCCTGTCAGCGGAAGCGGCCGGCAGATGGAGGCACCCTACTTAGTGGCGCCGCGCGCGCCGCCGCGCATGGAAAACAAGAAAGGAGGAGAAGGAGGCAAAAGCAAGGGAACACAACGGGGCGTATGCATCGACGGCGAAGCGACCTTGCCGGTGTCTTTTCTGCACGGCGCTGGATTTTTGTTCCTCACGTGATCGATCTCGGCGAATTGCTGCGTGGCGGCGCGTGGAAAACATGACGCGCAACTCTGACTCTTATAGGAAGCCTACACAGGAACTCTAGCCCGTACTAGTGGCTCTTCGCCGTTGATAAAACGCCGGCGATAAAGAAGTCGAGGTTGGTGTTGGGTTGCGGCTAGCACAAGCGCCGTAAAACCCGTCCCGTTAAACCAGTGCGCTTTCTCATTCTTATAGGCGCGTAGCAGCAAGGGTAATACTACAACAATTAAAACCAGTGTAGCGCGTTAATGGCTGAGGACGGAAGATATGGTGTGACTGACTCCGAGCTTAGGTGAAAACGTTCTGTTCAATTCATGTGCCGTAGGGCTCGTGCCAACGAGTAGCGTCGTCGTCTTTGCTGGTGGCGACGCTGGACGTATTGACTGCTACAGCCGGTATAACTGAGCTGTGTGTCTCTGCAATATGAACTCACTTGAAGTGAGATTCGTGGGAAACAAAGCTTGTTCAAGGTACCTGAAACTCGCCAAGTTCAGAGCTGTTGGCGTCTTGTATTAGCCAGGCGACGTCGTCACTCTTCGTTTTATTTTAGAGCGCAGCCCTTAGGCGCCCGTTTCAGGGTTTGGCGGAGTCGGGGTCGGCGTCGGCGCCGCGGTCGGCCTAACCGCCCTAAATTTAGCGGCAAAATTGACGTCACGTGACCTCAACACAAATTAAGTTTTCCCGCTAAATTTAGCAGGGAAAATGACCTCACATGACTTGGTGTCACGTCACCTATGAACAAATTCAGTTTCTCCGCCACATCTGGCGGGAAAATTGACGTCACGTGACCTCAACAGCAATTCGATTCCCTGCTAGATTTAGCGAGGAATTGATTTGCTGTTGAGGTCACGTGGCGTCAATTTTTCAGCTAAATTTGGTTGGGAAATTGTGGGAGGAGGGAGGGTATGGAGGAGGAGGCGGGGAGAGTACGGAGGAGGAGGATGGGAGGGTACGCAGAAGGAGGAGGGGAAGGAGTAGGGGAGGCGGAGGAGGAGGCGAAGAGAGAGGAGACGAGAGGAGGAGGATATAGGAGGAGGAGGAAAGGAGGAGAGGGAGCAGGGGAGGAAGAGGAGGCGGCGTACCTTAAATTTCACGTAAGTACTTACAATTATACAAAAAGAAATGCATTCAGCTGAAAGTTACAAATCCAAACATAGTGATCGGCCTTTTCCTGATAACATAGAAATAAATACCTAACAAAAAACAAACTTTAAAATACACAAGATACACGAATGATTAAGTATAGATGTCAGCCTCGCCTTCCGCCACAAAATTTGCAATGTTGGGGCCGTATTTAACCCACCACTCCAGGGCGCTAGCATTCTCATCAAAGAATCAGACCACACCATTGTTTGTTGCATGTCAGCCAAGGCGATCTCTCGACATTTTACTTAGCACATTTGGGGCGTTTTTACAAAATTGCCGCAATGTGGCGCTACTTATGTTACGAAACATTAGTGCAGAAAAATAGAAAACATTAGATTTTTCTTATGCCGACCGAACGCGTGATGCAAAAATGGTCGTCGTTATTTTCTTGTCATAGCTGGTGGACACCATAGCAGAAGATTTCATACGATACTATACTAGACCTAAGCCACTAGAGCGAAAGCGACACCATCCTAGAAAAAAAAACGAAACACGAGAGCCATAGGCCCGACAGAGCGTGTTGAATTCGATACTGCCGGGGTTTGCACTCTAGAAACATAATCTGCCGCGGCCTCTCTTACTGGAATTGGTATCGATCCTGTCTTGGCTTGAGAACGGTCGTGATTGTTCTCTGTTCCTTCCGTCCCGCCTGTTCCAACTTTAAGACTGGTGACGAATGTTCTAGGATCATCATTTTTTCGTCAAGAATGCGAATGTAAATGTGACATTGAATTAGGGACTTTATTTTTATTACAATAAATTAGAAGAGCCATCAGCTCGGTTTATTTTTCTGCGAATATGTTGTTACTTTCAACTCGTTAAGATTCTCTTTTGTCAGGCATATGTCGAAGAATACAAATTTTATAAAAAAAAGATTACGTTACGGTGTACTCAGGTTATTGATGCGTTGGCGGTACTATGAGATTACTTGAGGAACTAGTATTGTAGCAAAATTAGAGAGAATACTGACTAGTTCATGCAATCTGTTAAGCAATGTACTCGTTGATTTGACATTAAAATACAGAGCTAGGTTTATCTTTTCAGGTATGAGTGGTAGCGCCTAAAAGTCTCGTTTTCTCCGTATTCTTTTAATTTTTTTTGTTATGTACCTTTTTTTACTAATAGATAAAATCGAATATTGTTTTGACATTTTTTACACCGCGATTTGAATAAAAGCACGATAGAGCTTTTATTCAAGTGGTTGCCTCCCAAGGTTTGTCGGTGCCTCACAAGATCTGAGCTATAGCTTAGGTCTTGTGAGGCACCGAGGTATCGTGGAATACGCCAAGCTTACGCTAAAGGCGCCACAATTAACAGACCTTGAGCATTATGATAAACTCTGAGACGGGGTTAGAATAAAAGAGTTAGATAGACCGAAACAATGAGGACAGAAAACGTCGAAAACCCATCTACAAGGCTTATTTTGATCATGCTTTGTATTTTTTTTGTTTCCTTCATCGCCCCATATACAAGTGTACCTTCCCTTTTACAACTCCACGGCAGAAACGCAATCGTAAAAAGAACAGAAAAGATTCAACTATTTGCTTATCCTTCAGGTCCATAAAATGTACCAGCAGGGTTCATAATATGTCTTCGCCTTTTTATATCTCTCCTACTGTTTTTACTCTTGTAAAGTCCGGTCTTTGGGTTTACGATAATGCTTAATATACACCAGCTCACCTGTTCTTTGAGCACATTGAGAGGCCTTATCCTTTGAGATCTGGCAGTAGCTACATCTTTGAGCAGAATCTTATAAAGTAACTTAGCTAATGAGAACAGCAGAACACTTAGACTTGTTTTATTTTTTCCACAACTCACCACGTTGTATTTATTTTTTTTTTTAGAATATGCTCAAGTTAAGTATTTTGAAGGGGTAGAGAGCTTTAAAATATTAACTAGAAAGTGCACATATTAGAAATAGAACGTTTAAACAAAACAATATCAGTGCTGTTAGCAATCGAGGCGTGAATGTGGTTCCTCTATCGATGTTTGAGGCATAATAGAATAGTGAAATAACGAAGTTCTCTCGGAATACAAACCTTATGGCTATGATCAATGCGAGCAGAGATGTAAAGAGGTGAAGTCCTTAGTTTATGACGAATGGTAACATTTTGATGAAATATTTTATGAAAAAGACACAAACGAGGGATTTTTCGGCCGTGAAATAGTAACGACAGAGCAAGAGTGTTTTTTATGTTAGGAACACTGGCAGTACGATGATAGTTTGTCAGTGCGGAGTGGAAGTTCGTCTGCTCTTTTTGCAGTGGGTTGTGGTGACGTCAGAACGCCGAGCTCTGATTGGCTCTGATTGACGGATAGTGGGTAGACCTCAAAGCAAGCTGCCTTGAGGTCTACCCACTATCCTTCAATCAGAGCCAATCAGAGCTCGGCGTTCTGACGTCAGCACAACCCTCTGCAAAAAGAAGCAGACGAACGTGTGCTCCGCTTATAAAACGTGGTGAGCGGTTTTGAATGGGTTCAATAAGAGCAATTAGTGATAAGGTGAGCGGGGTCCCGCACAGCATCAGCATATCCTAATTTTTGACGAATTGGGGTTTCGTACATGGTTAGTTTTAATAAAGACGAAGCGAGAAAGAAGTTTCTTTTAGAGCGCAGCTCTTAGGCGCCCGTTTCCGGGTTTCGCGGCGACGCCGTCGGTGTCGGCGTAACCGCGCTAAATTTAACGGGAAAATTAACGTCACGTGACCTCAACACCAATTTAGTTTCCCCGCTAAATTCAGCGGATAAAATGACGTCACGTGCGGAGGAGGAGGAGGAGGGAAGGTATGGAGAAGGAGGAAAGGAGGAGGAGGATGGAGAGGAGGAGGTGGGGAAGACCTTCCTTCCGTACCCTCCCTCCTCCTCCTCTTCAAGAGCTGCGCTCAAATTTCGCGTTACAGAGATTTGCAAACGTCTTTAATTTTTTAAGTATCCTAACATACGTTTTGCACTTTTAATAACCTATTCAATATGAATCTTCCAAGAAAAGTTAGACGTTATATGAACACCAAGATATTTTTAAACAGACACTGAAGCGAGAGGATTGCTGTTAAGATGATATGTAAGACGCACCGATTGAGCGCGTGACACTCTCGCCGATTTTCATCTGTCAGTGTTTAGTTCTATTAGCCACTAGTTATACACCACAGTGATATACGATTAACGTCAGATTCTAGCAGAATGTTGTCAGATAAGAATCAAATTTGTAAGAATGTTATTTTCAGCTATATTACGTAATCATCAGCAAAGAGGCAAATAGAAGTTCTGTACCAAGTAATTAATTTAAATAAGAAAGAGTAGCAGGCCAAGCACTGAGCCCTGTGGGACACCCGAGGTCACTGAACACTATAAGAATTCGAATTCTTAGAAGCAACGAATTGTAGGCGGTTAGTTAAAAAGGCATGAATCCAATTTAGAATACAGGAGTCAATATCGAGAGATTGTTTTTTATGAAGAAAGGGTTTGTGGAAGTCTTGTGAAAGGCTTTTGAGAAATCTAAAAATTCACTATCAGTTTCATAACGGTTATTGAGATTTATGGATTTAATCACCACCAGAAAAATACCACGCGAGGTTTTCACGCGCGATTTTGTATAATGGCAGATTATCAGGGCTATTGCTGTATAAAAGAAAACATAATACAAAATACAAACACTTTTCGAACGACATTAGGTGAACTTCGAAAATTAAACAAAACAGGCACTTTTTTTTCTTTAGCCCAGTATTCGAATAAATTGGATAGTTTTTTTTTTAATATTGAAATTCCTTTGGTAAAAAAGAGACCCGATTTGTAATCTAGCGGATCTACAAAATTTTTATTTTACAAATACATGTACAATTAAAGGAACTAAATGGAATCCCTGATAGAGTGTTCGTGCAGCTTTGCCAGTTTCTTTCAAATGCATCTTCCTTTTCTTCGGCCCTTTCATCTTCAAGTTTGAATTTTTCTATATAATTATAAATCACGATTTTCTCCTCCTTGTTGGTGTCCTGTCGCTCTTGGTTTTTGCGGTAATCCCACAGCGAGCAGGTGACCGACGTCCCGTTTCCTTTTCTCTTCCGGGCAGCCTCTCGCCTGCTGCAATATCTCTATTCTTTTCTCTTTTTACGTTTTTACAGCCTTTTTTCAGTTAAATATAAAAGAACCCCTAATAATCCGCCAAACTTGGTTGCTCCACCGAAATACCTAAAAAGGTCGGTAAAACGTATCTCTTATTCAACTTTCTTTCTCGTCCATTTGCATCTCTTTGTCGCGACTACTGTTTTGAAGTGCGCATAAAAAGTAAACTAATATCGCAACAAGACCACTTCCCCAATTTCGGTTTGTGTGTGACCACTTCCCAAAGAACTATTTACAATAAAAAAAAATTCGCGTTTTCAGTTCCGCTTTTTTTTAGATGCTTATCGGGAAGAGATACATTGTAATTGATTTTGTTTATATATTTTTGTTGTAAGCTGCTTGCTTATTTTCTAAACTGGTTGGCGCAATCTGCTCATTCGAAATCTCGTGCACTTTAGACTCCCGGGTTTTCTATCAGGGTAACAAAGAAACGGGGCCGGCTAAGCTTAATAATGATATAGTTAGGCTTTTTGAACATGACAAAAACACGGAGACTGCAAATAAAAAACGAGACAAACACCGATGCTTCATTTTTTACCTGCGGTCTCGAGGTTTTTTCATGTTCAATGTACACCAGCTTGTTTTTGCTCACTTACATTCAGTTCATTATGCTTCTTTTATATTTTATCCTCATTTAGTGTGATGCTGATAATGTTCTTAACAAGCCTAAACGGAAACCATGTGGATACAACGTAGCTTTATATACGGTTGAAATCATTTATAAAAGTCGGTCCGTCGTCCCTGATGCCAAGACATAATTGTGGTAGATAAAAGCCCCTCTCAAAGTTCTCCCGTTAGACATCACGCTCATGTTTATGTCTATTTTTGCCATGGCCAGATTTTAAGGATACTGCGGTCTAGTTCCAGGTTTTCACGCAACGTGGCGTATCAACCTTGAACGAGATGAGGCCTTTAAAGTGAGATAGGAAAGAACGGGTTTCTCGCTATCTTAACCTCATCTCTTACGCACCTTTCCGGCCTCCCATCCTTTCATCGCTTGAATCCGGCCGCCGCCGTTTTCGAGCAAATGCTGCATCACGCGACAGAAGTAGACAAGCGGGAGTGAGTGTCTGCTTACCGCGAACGATTCTCGGGTGACCTTTGAGGCTTGTTTTTCTGGTGCTTATATCAAACCACATTTACGATTCTAAAAGTGTGAATTTCCTACCTTATTTACACCTCTGAGGTGTATTTCATTTGCGTTGGTCATATTTTATGTATACTTATATTTTACACTGACTATTTT
The DNA here is from genome assembly GCA_037355805.1 of Ixodes ricinus. Taxonomy (NCBI): domain Eukaryota; kingdom Metazoa; phylum Arthropoda; class Arachnida; order Ixodida; family Ixodidae; genus Ixodes; species Ixodes ricinus. The sequence goes on along the minus strand of JAZHYW010008048.1, from coordinate 123,456 downwards.
ACCTGGCTGTATTTTTTCTTGTACGTGTTTTTTGTTCTGTAAACTGTGTATGCGGGATTAATCACGTTTGATGTTGAGTTATGCATTTTCATTTCTGCAAAAAAGTGTGTATTAGGCTTATAGTGTTATGCATAAATAAGTAAATACATATATAAAAACAGCGAGACAGCTACGTATTTGGAGCTGCCTACACGGATTATGTAAGTCGACACTCTCAGGACATCTAAGGAACGCACTTCTTAAAGTTATTTTACGGGCATTTAAGATTAAAAATAGCAGAGCACAGAAAACAAGCGAAACAAAGTTATTGCATTGCTATCCACCTGATTTTAACACTAAAATGACTGCCACGTGACTACCAATAGACCCCTTTCGAAATACTGCCCTCTCTTGGCAGCTGTAAAATCCCTGCACAATGGCGGACTAAAATTTCAACGTCACGGCACACTGAGAAAAAACACACCCACAGAAAAAGGTGATGAGCGCAGTGACGTTGCACTTTCGACGCAGTTTGATTGGCTCGTCGACTCGTAGCGTTAGTCGTGCTCCGACGTTCGCTATCTTATGGAATGACTTGCACAGTTCCTCGATGCAGTTGTTCCGCCATTGCGCATTGGTTCCGACCTTCTAATAATCGGCACGTGAATTTCGAAAGGGGTCTATTGCTGTAGACTGTTCTTGAGTAGCTGAGCACCATCCAACACAGACTTTCACCGTAGCTACAAAAACAAAACAAAAAGCGCATGTCTAATGGCGTCTGATTATTTCATCAGCAAACTTTCTTCGCCTGCACAGATTTTGTCGGCGCCGTTACAGAATACATATGTAGTTAGGAGTTGTGTTGGCGGTAACGCGTCGCAAGTAACGGCGTTACCGGTAACGTTGTAACGTACTCGTTACTTCTTCAAAACAGTAACGGGTAACGTAATTACGTTACTTATTTTGAGTAACGTGTAACGTGGTTACGTTACTCGTTACATATTCTTCCCAAGACTTAAAAAAATTACACTTTAATTTTTTTTCGTGTTTCTAGATGCCAAGCCATATCAATTTTTGAGTTTTTCGGTGTTTTTTTGCGTTTTTTTGCGAGTATTTAGGTAGAACCGTAAAGAAGATAAGGCTAGTATGTTGAATTTCTAGATGTGACACAATGTTTCTTGAAATATGGCGCGTACGCATACGTGTAACATCAAAAAAGTAAAACGTGTTAATTCATAATTAAAATAAAGTAACGTGAAAGTAACATGCGTTATTTTTAAGCGGTAACGGTAACGCGTTACTTTTATTTTGAGGTAACGATAGGTCGGGAACGCGTTTCTTTTATTTGAAAGTAACGAGTAACTTATTTCGTTACTTTTTTTCGGTAACGCCTACAACACTAGTTAGGTTGAATAAGGTAACAGCGCACAAGAAGAGAAACACTCACAAACACGACACACTAAAAAAGTATACACTCACACGGCGCTGACTCACAACTCATGGATATGTATTGTCTTCTTCTTGTATCCACAAAGACCCAACTCCTCGTTTTCTATGTCTTTAAGAACAAGATGACGACCTCAAATGCAAATGACAAAAATTTAAAATGAGAACAAAATTAGGAATTTATTAAAAAAATAAATATTAAAAAATAAAAAAGTGAAGAATAATAAAGAACTCTTACTGAAGAACTTCTTTGGTCAAATACTCAAGCTCCCTCTGTGAGAGAGTTAAAGATGGCCTGCTGACACACTTGTGAATGTGTCCTTCGATACTTGCTGCCTCGATAATCTCCCTGGTGAGCTGATTGGGCCTCATTCCCAGCACAGTGTAGTTGCTCAAAAGCGCCGAACACCCACAACCCACAGTCCCTACAGTGCAGTCCCAAATGTCCAGAGTTGGCGTTGACGACGTCGTTGGCATGCTCACGAAGGCGGTCATTCAGACGCTGACCAGTCTGTCCTTCGTGCAGTCCTCCCACAGGAGCGCGGGAGGGAATAAATTTACTCCTTTTTACACAGGGAACAAAAGTAAGTTCGGAGTGCTTTCTATCGATTATCGAGGCAGCAAGCATCGAAGGACACATTGATGAAGTGTGTCAGCAGGCCACATCTAACTCTTTCACAAGGGTGCTTGAATATTTGACCAAAAGTTCTCTTAGGTACCTGCAGTGAGGATTCTTTATTAGTATTTACTTTTTATTTTTTATATTTATTCTTTTAATATTTTCTAAATTTTTTATATTTTTCGTTTTTATTTTTGCAATTTGCATTTGAGGTCGTCATCTTGTTCTTAGAACATAGGAAAAGAGGAGGTGGGTCTTTGTGGATAGAAGAAGACAATACAAATCCACGAGTTGTGAGCACGGTGTAAGATAATACTCTTCAGGTGAGGACAGCGCGCTCCTCGCGACGTGCCGATAAAGTTCGCTCTTCACTCTCTCTCTTTCTCTCTCACTATGGTTTCAAGCGGCGCCGGCAGGTGACTCGTCGACCCGGGGACACGTAGAGTGCCTTCATACACAGGCGCGCTTTTGCTTGAGTGGTTACATCTCAGCGCATTTTCGCGCCCAATCGTTTTTTACGTTCATTTTGAAGTGCGCGCAATCCGGTGTCACTCACATCGAGCGCGCAGCTTTGGCTAATGCATAGACGCCATTTTATTGCCCACTGTCACGCACCGAGTGCGCGAAAGCGTCACGCGCTGGCACATTCAGTCCAACAAGGATGCCTTTACCCTGAGACAGGCACAGACATGTAGGCACTCTATGGGCAGCGTACAGGACGGCTCCGCTGCCGCCTCATGTACCACACGCGCAGAGCTCCAGCGAGATTGTCGCACGTGCAGAAAGACCACGGTGTACCGGGGTGTCATGGCAACGAGATCATTTTTTTCGCTTTCACACAGTTTCGCTGTTTGGCCGCCAGGGACACTGTGAGCCGCGGGCACGTAAAGACGGGCACGGTGGCAGCGGAATGATCGCAGCCTTTCGGGTGTCCGTCAGAACGAACGCTATCTAATGCCTCGCGCCGCGCGTTCAGCCCCGCCGTGTCCTCACCTAAAGAGTGCATCATACCGTGGTTGTGAGTCAGCGCCGAGTGAGTGTATACTTTTTTAGTGTGTCTGTGTTTGGTGAGTGTTTCTCTGGTTGTGCGCTGTTACGTTATTCAACATGGACTACCAACTCGCCCAGTGAGCAGTCTTACTAGATTGGTGTTGTCGTTTTGACATAGAAGGCAATCAGACGAAGAGCGGAGCTATGATGCCCTGGGAATCTTGGAAGAGATGTCCGGGGTTGTTATTACAGCTTCGCTGCATACAGCGTTTAGTCATGTTGTCACGCAGACAAGACTGGGTCAGCCAAATCCTCATGTGTTTAGCTGTGATTCGTCGCTGACAAACCATCGAGTCTATATTTCGATTCCTTGTTCAACCAATACCCCGACCACTTCAGTGACACATCGCAAGCTCCCTACAGGGTGAAGCGCACATTTTTGCATACATTCTCACTGCGCCTCACAAGTTCACAAATAACTCAGTCGATCAAATCACAAAGCAAATCTGTAATCTGGTTTCAATTTTAAAGAATGTAGATTGTTTAATTCTGCATAAGATTCCGTATCATGACCAGATAACACAGGCTGGAAACTTGCCAGCCTGCGAACCTTTTTGCAGGAACACTCGCCGAAACGTGAAAACGGTAATCCGCGGTCCAGCGGGATCTTTTTTCTTTTCTTTAAGTTGTCGTAGTTGCTATTTAATAAAACAAAAGTGAGTGAAATACTTCGACGCAGCCGACGCAACGAGCTGATGGGACAAATCATACAGCATAAAAAGCGCACAATCTTGGCGTTCGTCATGTTTCTGTACCTGTTCGTAGCGTCACTGAACCAATCATAAACGGAAAAGGCTCAGTGACTTGCGCTTTTGACGCTGTTTGATTGGTCCCATTACCTCGTAGCGTCGGCTGCGCCTCGACTTCAGCTGAAACGGAGCGATGGTAATTGCCCATCACTTCGGCGCGCGAATGCGTCCGGCAGCAGTTCGGCAGCAGTTTTCTTTTTCGCTCTGCAGTTTCGTGATAGCGCAAAGCCAGGCATTGGTCGGGACGTATAGCGCCAGTAAATGTACAAAAACGGTCACTCAATGTTTCTACGCCGATGAATACCATAAGATACGCTTAAATAACCAACAAGATATGTGCGATTAATTATCTAATAATAGTAGTGTGGAATGCGTCTGTAATATTTTTGAAATATTATGTCATGTCGTGCACGTCTTTTTTTGTTCATTCCGACTCAGAATAATTTACGGCATGAACGTATTCGTTTCTAAGCTTTTTCTAACATAAAACGTTACAATCTATTATTTATATTTTCTCTAGTTTTCAGTTTTGGTTTTCTACTCTTTTATTGTTCCTGTGACTGCCTCGCAATGGAGCCCGTTTTCTCTAGACTAAAAACTAAATAAAAAATTAGCAACAAAAACTGAGGCGGTGCACTACGAGCGAAGCTCACGCGAAATTGCACGAGCTATATCATTGCTATATAGCTCATACAATTTGAACACCACCGCTGAATAGCTTGATAACTCCAAAGTCAGAGTTGACTCAGCGATAAATGGCGGAGAAAACGGGGACTGATGGCACATTTATAACAGCTGAATAAATAATGCGCATGTGCAACCTGCCTATTGATATCTGTGTAATTTGTGTTTTCACTATTTGTTTGTTGAATTCTTTCTTGAGTAGTTTGAAGTAACAAAGCCCACAGAAACGGATGACTTAAGTGCGAGACATCCGCCGGTCCAGTCCTCCCACGAGCCACGAGTCGTAGGACGCGTCAAAAAGATAGCGGAATCCGCCCTGACGCCGGCAGTCAGCACGTCACATGAAAGAGGTGGTCAAATCCGACATGGCGCCAGCCCATCAGGAGCTCACAATATTCAGAAATTTACCGCCGTTCGCCCTGGCGCCAGCCAACGAAGACGTCATGTTCTTCAAAAAATGGCCGAATGCGGCCTGGCTTAAGCAAATGACAGCATTACTTGGGACACGTGAGCTCACGGGACGCCTTTATTGTTGGAATGCTAATGGCCCATTTCTGCCCGGTTTTGGTGTCTGGCCGCCATAGAGCCCCATGTATTCGAAAACTCCGTCGGCCGCCATTTTCCCATTGATATTTTCAGAAAATCACTGAAGTTTTCGAATAAGGTATCGAATCTGGCTGAAACTTTGGCATCTTGTTGTGACCTCTAGCGCTACCTTTGGACGGAAAATAAGCGTTCGGAGATGCCTAGTTTATTTTTGCAATAAAGAAATATGTATTTTTTTTTTTTGTGACACCTTGTACATAACTTTTGCTGCTGATGCTGCTGGGGGAGGAGGCGAGGACAAAACTGTCAAGCAGTTTTGTACTGCCTTTTTCCCTCTTCCTTCTCTCTTCTTGTGAAGAGGAATAAAGAAACTTTTGAATTTAGCTCCCGCATATATTGCAGTCACAGTGCACATATGCGGGCTTCTCAATGCAGTTTCACCACGCCAACCTTACAAAATATCCGTAGGTGCTACTTGTGCAATGGTGCGACTTAGAGACCTGATGATACAGTATAACGTTGACAGGGGCAATATGGAACAAGTGGAGACTTCCATTTTTGCATTCACGCTAGTGGGGCTTTTATGCTCACGTAAGAAAGTTCTCCTGTTGTAGTTTTGCCATCGAATATAAGAACAATTTGTTCTGTTCTGCAAACCTCAAATGCATATTTAATATAAAAAAACGATCCGCAGGAGATCTGTGGTATCATCTCAGCAGGTTTATACGCTTTCAATATTAACTTCATGCGTACCTCATGCAATATAACAAATAAATATTCTGCTACCGAATTAAGTAAATTACTCCATGGTTTCTGCAATAAATTACTGTTACTGGTGAAGTGTATATAGGTGTGTCCTCCAAAAAAAAAAAAAGTGGTTTTTTTGTGTTTGTTTTATCACAAAACTAAACTGTCCATTCCCGAATGTCAAACGCCCATGCCGAACGCGCGTTCCCCGCACAAATATAGCGCTAGTGTACGGAACCAGATGCCTAAGTTTCATTGCTCATTTTTGTTTTATTCAAAAAGCTTTATTTTTTTTTTCAATGGGAACATTTTTGCCCGTTTTCCCTAAGTGGCGCCATTCAGTTATTTTCACATCAAAATTTTCAGAAAATCACATATACATTTTGATTAAGCTAACGGTTAGTCCTGAAACTATGGCATCTGCTTCTGACAGCTAGCGCTGTATATGGACGGATAATGTGCCTTCAATGATGCGTAGTTCGTTTTTGCGATTAATAAACACTGTAAGATTTTCTTTTTACGTCCTGTATATAAACAAACACCCCGAATCTTTTATGTACAGCGGGAGACGGTGTCTGGTAATTTAATTGGGTCACGGGAAGACAAACCACTGCTTATTATACGAGAGCAGAATAAATAAACGGCGCCGTTTGTGCGGTTTGTGCAGCATAGAAAGCCTCGAATTAAGGGAAAGAGCAACTGAAACCGTGGTGAGCTTTCGCACGTTAATGGCGGGGGACGCCTCCCGCGCCGATCGGTCGCAAGTGCGCATGCGTCGCGCTGTCCCGCGACGAGGAAAAAGCAGGCGGAGAGGTTCGCAGACGGTCAACGCTTCCGTCGGCTCCTCCCAGCTCGCGTTGCGAACGCGGCCCATTTTCCACGTGACCCAGGTCGTGCGGTTGGAAACACTCTCGAATCTAGGCACACTAATGCGGGGGTGGGAATAAATGTTCGGCGCAATAGTTCATTTTCAAAACTTGCGCGCCATCGAGTAGCTGGTGCGCCAATTATCCGGGCCCGCCATTGTTTCGGGAACGTATTCTCAACTTGAATTGGACACCAGCCCGAATGAAAAATCCATCAATGTAACCCTGTTTGGCAGTCAACGTTTTCTAGTGGACCGCTGACTGTGCCTGACTGTACGTCAAGCATGTCTGATTGGCCAACAAGTTACTCTGACCGACAGTCAAACTCCAGTCAGACTCCACTTGTTGGCTTTCTGGTGGTTTCCTGGTCGGCAGCTCGAGCCGCCGCGAAATGCCGTCAAGGTTTCTTGGCGGCTATTCTGATCGATAGCATCGATTGTCTCTGAGCTGTACGTCAAAGAGCGTGGACGTGCAGACAGACGTACGGTCAGAGGACGTAAAGTTCGTTCGAATACCACTATTTCTGTCAAATCTATGAATACGAGAAAATATCTATCCACTAGAAAACGATTTCGGGGCGTGAGCCCATAAAATCAAGCTGATGTTTAGAGATATGACAAGAAGGGCACCCGACAAGCCCTGATCAGAAGCCCGCCGAACGTCGAACGCAGCCACTCTACTCTTTGCTTCCGCTTCGCCCGGCTTCGCCGAAGCTTCCATGAATGATCGCTCCTCGACTCGTTTATGTTTGGCCCGCTTGCTCCAACCTCGTTGGAGCAAGCGGGCAAACAACCTTGCTTTAACGTCTCGAGGGTTTTCAGAAGGATCCTTCCAACTGCATCCTTCGAACAAAACAGCTGGCGAACAACTATTTTTGAATAAAAACAGCATTCTATTTGTTGTTGGTGTCTTCGTTGCTGGCGGAAATATTTTTGATGTATTATTTTATTTTATATATATGTAAGATATCTATCGAAATATCACACGAAGCGTTTTGCCAAAACAATTAAACAATAACACAAAAACACTGGAAAAATAAAAAAATGGCTTCGCAGTAACTTTATTGACTTCTGTTGACATCAATGTGCAAACTAAAAGTCATAATTAGTAGTCTTATTACCTAACGATCCCTGACTAACATGTTCAGATATTCGTATTAGCCGGAACATCTCGATGCAAGTATCAGTCGATCGTCCTCAAAATGTTCCATTGCTACTAAAATTTAGATGACTGAATTTCGCTCCGAGCCATTCTTCAGCAAATTTAAGCCTGAGAAAACTGAGATTTCGAAAGTAAGATCAAAGGAGCGACGGGCCTTTTTATATTCCCTAAAAACGAAAAAAGGAAAACGTGTATGAATAACGTTTCTCAAAGTTAAAGCGGGAAGAACGTAATCACTTTAGGCAAACAATCTGTTGAAATGTTTCCAGACTGAATAAAGCAAACAAGATAGCCACGTAAGATAAAAGAAAACTGGCTCGTCGTAAGACCTTTTCCAGCGCTTCGAGGACATGGCAGCCAAGCCACAGACACAATTTAATAAACAACAAATAACAATAAATTGTTGTTGTTTTTGTCGAAATCTCGCTGTGGCTAAAGGCGACTCTTTTCATGATACGATAAATGTTCAGGTTGGCAAATATCTCCCCCGAAGCTCTAGGCGCACGATGTCGTGAGGTAAATAATCTTGAGCGATCGTTTCTCTCAGCGGATAGAGTCGACGCGCGACAGCGTTCATACTCGGTGAATAATGTTCCAGAGTATACTAATAAATTCGAGTTGCCGCGAACACGACTTTCCGAGGTTGCTCGACACACCTCCGTGACAAGGTTATTTTTGAAGCCACGAAAGTAATCTTCTTGTTTCGCCACACCAGCTAGAGTCACTGGCAGAATGAGAACGGCAGGGTGTGTTTTTCGAAAGCCCGGCCTGCAGCACGCGCGCGCCACGCCTTCCGCCGTGTTTTGGCCGCGCGAGCGCGCTCGAGGTGCATGCGACGGCGAAGCCTTGTCCTAGGTATACGGAGCTCTCTCTGGAGGCGGAAGAACTGGAGCTCCCTTCTGGCGTTCCCATTCTGTCAGTGAAAATACCGGGCGCGACTTAAAAAATGTGAGAGTACGATAGTTTGTATGCTCACATATCTTTGATTCACATCTATACGGGTAGGTACTGTACTTAGGAAGAGGAAGAGACGAGACCGCGTGGGGACATCAGTGCAGCGAGCTCTGGTTCGAATGATTAGTGGGTAGACGGAAAGCTAGCTGCCATTGCTTCTATTAGCTGTTGGAACGCGCTCGAACACGGAACGCTGGACTCCGGCGTACGGCGTTCAAACGCGTTCGAACAGCGAGTGGAGGTAACGGCAGCTCGCTTTGCGTCTAGCCTTTTATCATTCCAACCACAGCTCCGCTCTCCGACGTCCACGCGCTTTTTAATCTTGTCCTCTTCCTCATTTTGTGCCCGCATAGGAAGGACGCCTCGTATATTTAATTCGATTGAAGCGCGCGCTGTCCATTGTAAAATTTTTCATTGCAACCTTACTAGTTTATGACACCTATACCGCGTACATTTGCCGCAATATATTAAAATCATTACTCTTACGTGACTTCTAATCGCATCATAAAACACAAATGTTGGATTTCTTTTTTTCAACGTAACATTTAGTTTTGGAGGAAAACCCTATTTTTACCGACAGCTTAAGAAACGCCGGGCGTTGCGAGTACCAGGCTTGTTATTATCACACCTCGGCCGATGAGATCGCAGCATTAGGCAATAGAACACGGGAGGACCAATCACGAGGCGAGAAGCGCGAACAAGCCATGTATACGTGTATCAGCGGGCACCCTCTCGATGACATTAGCAAATTGTTCTTCCAACGAGCTTTCAGACTTTGATGGTTTCGAAACGGTGCACTCAAAACGTAGCTTGCGACTCCCGGATAGGAGCTTGGCACTGGTCATGTAGCTCTGTCAAGCTCTTTCTCGAAGCCGCTGAGAAACAAAGAGAAAGAAAAAACTAAGTGCGCAGGCGAGCTGGTGGTATCTAAAAACAGTTCGGGTGTTAAACGATAGATAAGTAACCACCCTCTATTCGATAAAGTCACTTTGCGGCCGTAGTAAAAGTTGTGAAAGGATGCATCGGAAAACTTTTTTGCTTTATTAAGTACCTGCACTTTCCTTTGTTTCGCTTGAAGAAGAAAGCAGATGCGCAACGCAACATCTGCAAACATAGTCGAGCATTACGCAAGGACCAACTTTAGGCTTTGCTTTTTATGGCTGACTTCGTAAACCACAAAGCGGTCTGACTTGGTATCGTAATTCTACAACGTTGGTAAAAGCGTTGAAGAAAACATTCAGTTATACATAACGCAGAAGCAACACTAAAATCACCAAAGACGAAACAATTACGCCGAAGTATTCGGCACATAAGATACAACTTTCTCATCAATTGGATTTATAAATCTCAGATACATCGGTGTCATTAAGAGTGCAGGAACAATGGCTCCCAAAAAATGGACCCTAAAAATGGTATCGGAAAAAAATGGGGCCGGAAAATATGAGCCTGGAAAGAATAGCCCCAAGTGGCGCGCAGGAAAAAAGGGTCCCAAGAGATTAGAAAAATATATTCTCGGTGGAACCCAATTTGAAACTTTCGAGACATAATAACTTCGGCAAATTTCCCCATCACAGTAATCGCAATATGGCATTCAGTGCTGTCATTTTCTTTTAATCTTCCAATAAGATGAAACAGACAGACGCTCTTCAACATACTGCCATGAATATGTCTCGGTACATGCAGAAACGTTAGAGTCAAATGGTATGGCCGACAGCCCGCAGGAAGTCCTCAATTGCTGTCGTCCCTACAGGGATTCTTGAGACGGCGTTGGATTTCGACGAGCCTCGACCTGCTCCTCTTCCTGGGAGGAGCACCGACTCAGCCCTGGACCATCTTTATAATTACGGTTGATTTCTCTAAGAGTAAGGCGTCGATGGCCTCCGACACTGTTGGATGGCTCTGGGCTGTGATCGGCATTGCTTTCAAGCTTCGTAATTCCATGCTTCCCGCCAGCGTGTCGAAGTGCATCTTCCTGTTTGTTTGTTTTTGTTTTCTTTTTTGTTTGAAGAAAAGTCATTATTACAACATTTTAAACCAGAATGTTATTACTGTGTTGCAGACAATTCCAAAATTGCAAAATTTTGAAATATTTACATCTTTCTTTTCAAAATAGATTTCGCATGAAATATATTTTATTACCCCTTATGGAAAATATTTTCCTACTTTCCACTTGAAGCTATTTGTTTTCCGGGGACACGAAAACTGTCATTACGAATCCTTTTACTGTGAGCTCTCGAAAGGCTGTAGTCGACTGACTACCACCGAGAACAACATGAGCTGAAACAGTCTTCCACGGTTCTTTGGCATAGCCGCTAGTTTTTCAAAAAAGGTGTTCTCCGGAGTAACAATAGCCTGCGAAGTTCAGGTAATATACCTATGGACTATTTGACACATTAAGAGATCATAGAGCGTGTGGGGCCGCGGACGTGGGAAACTGCCACATCGAGTGTTTCAGCTCATTTAGTCTGTGAAGGTACATTATAATGTGTACAGTAACACCGGGCCATCCATTTTAGCCAGCAGAAGACCACGGATGATGCATTCAAGCTAAGTCATTTCGGAACTGAAATAGACGATTAATATAATGAAATTAAAAATATCCGCAAAAATGTCCAAAAGTCGGAAATGTTCTCCATTAGAAATGTTTACTCCCGCTTAACATAACGATGACATCAACAAAAATACAGATGTTTCACACTTTTACAAGTGAAATCTTCGGTAAATACTGACAAAGATCAAAAGAGAGTCCCTTCAGGCACTAGTTATCGCAAGGCGAAGTACAACACTTTGCGATTTGTAGTGTCTGACGTGACTCTTGCTTCATTTGCGTCAGTATATATTGAAAACGCCACCTGTGTAGGTAGAGAAATGTCCCTATACCTTGTTGATGCCTAGAGACATATACTTTAACACACGATTCTAGGAGATAATTATAAGAAGATATACCTACGTTCACATACCTAGATCTCGGGCACCATTGCTGAACACCCTGAGGATCATAGCCGATCCCAAAACGGTGACCTTTGAGCTATTTGCTTGCGGGGGCAGCGGCGACCGGAGGTAGGAGAGGAGGTCGTGGTTCCAAAGTGCCTCAGCTCAGCGTACACAATTGTTCCAGCATTGCGGCTTCACGGCAATCTGTTCCAACACAGCCGCTCTGGAGCGAGAAGCTCTCGGCAGCTCTGACGTGGGCCTCCTCTGTTCTTCGCGGTCCTCTGCGCCTAATGAGTTTTGCCCGAATCGATAACTAACGGTGTCAGAAGCAAACGCACCAGTGCGAATCCCAACGAGCCACAGAAATCGCAGCCTGGTTCTCACCTTTACGCGGTCACTGGATTGGTGCGAGTTGTTCAAATGATGCTGTTTTTTCTTCTCTTGTTTGTTACTTAGTCGTTCGGGGTGCATAGTTTGTGAACATTGAGAATATGAGTACAATTTTTTTTTGTGGAGGTCTTTAAGAGCACGTGCTTTTTTTCTTCTTCATCTGTGTATTATATAAGTGGGTGCTGTTTAATTTCTCATTTACCTCATGTTTTTAGTATGTCTGCTTATTTTGTAGGTATAATCTGCTACATCGTGCAATAAATAACACAGACACCTTTTGTGGGAATCTGTTCTATTATTTTATCTTAATTTCGTGGTAAAAAATATTTTCTTCGTATTAAGACACTCGAACTTTAAAACTTGTCAAAATAAGTCGGACAGACTGGTGTTGTTACTAATCACGTTATGAGACTAATACTTACATTGTGCTCGAAATGAGAAAAATATTATAACTCCTTTTTTAAGTTTCTAAAAAAAGAAAACGTTTTTAATAAGATTGAATTTTTTCAAATGCATAATTAAAGGGCACGTTTATGGTGAGTCACGCTTCAACTCACTTTTTCCCTAATATACAGAAATAGAAGTACAAAACTTTGCCACTCGGATTCTAATGCCGTGAACACTTTTGATTTTATTATTCCACAGTACGCGTACAGAATGGCAGATTATGCCTGAAAGCCCTCAGCCTGGCGTGCCCCGGGCGACACGTTTCTCGAGGACGAACAAGACCGAAGAAGATTCGCTATACCATCCAAATCGTTACGGAGCTCAGAAACTGCGGCTTGTTAACGCGCCAGGGCGGTGACATGCGCGAACTCGAATCGACTCCCAGCGCGGGCTGCGGGCGACACGTCGACTCGACGGAGCGTCGCCTCGGGAATCGATCTTGGGGCAAACAAAAAACCCAGTCGAGTTGAACGCAATGGCACGTAGAAGACAAGGCCTCTGCCTCTGCCCTTCCAACGTCATCACTAGCGGACCCGCGCAGAGCCGCCTATAGCTTGCGTCAGCGTCTCCGGCGGCAGGCGGCGAAGCCAAGACAGACGCGTCTGCCGCTTTTCTGCGTACTGTCTTCGAGCTTCAATATGTTTACCGCTTGGGGCGGGTCGCAGACCTCCTAACGATGACGTCATGGCGGGCCTTGTCTTGAAGGTGGTATTGGTCGACCGTAATGGCACCGACGATGACACGCAGGACGTCTGGGGCTTATAAGTGGGTAAAAAACAAAAGCTAAAACGAATTGTCGCAGACGCCGGTGGATCCGATCCCCAAATTAATGACGCCGCTTGGCCGCTTCTATTTGTTTGTCGCGGTTATGCGGGTTCTTTTCTTGGGGAGGGTGGGCTAATTTCTGAGTTGCGACATCGGGCGTCTGTGAAACGGGGCATCGGTAATTTGTCTTTCGGAAGGTTAGTGCAATTTGTTATAACTTTTTTTAGTTGTGCGTTTTATTTAAAATATTTTTCTCGGTTGGTTTGTTTTATTTGCATTTTTTGTATGCATTGCTACATAACTCTTCGATGCCGGAATGCGTTCTTAACGAAGAGAAAATGTATTCCAAACGTATATGTATATACAGGGTGTTTTTTTTATCGAATATAGATTTAAAAAAAAATTGCCGCAAAAGCTAAACAGAGTTGCGGTCTGTGCAAGTGAGACGTTCCTGTTCTCTTCTTTTGCTGTCAACTTTCGTATTCCCCAGTCTCGGGCTGCTTCAAAATAATTAGTGAATGTTTTTTTAATTAGTCATCTTTCAGTCGCATTTTCTCTCGGACGTAATGTCCACCTGGCCGTATATCTAACTTGCTCAAACCGCATTTCTCTAGCTTTCACGGCTCATGTTTTTTTTTTCAAAATCTGTATATGATAAAAAAAAAGTCACACACACAACTTCAACATAAAATATTCAAAGTCAATATACACGTCTAGGATGGTTTTTTTCATTGAAAGGGTATGCTGTGGACATTCGAGCATGGCAATATTATGTCATCCCCAATAGTGATTTTGTTTTGCGTCATTTGATTTTATTGATGGCGTCAAGCTTTCGTAACTTAATTATCGGGATTGTTTTTACGTCTAATACGAGATTGAAATTATTTATTGTTGACAAAATATTTCAACCCGTGTGCTCAGACATACACCAAAAAATGTCGAAAAATTCTTTCTTGCTTGTAAAATTATCAGCTGAACATAAAAAAAAAGTCCGAGGGCACGTAAGCACTTCTTATGAGTTGTGAATGCGAAAGCATGCCGCCTGCGACGTACTGCTTCCTCCTCGCATTCTCGAAGGGCCTCGTCCTCTTGCCTCCTGAGACGCTTTGAATCGCGATCCGCTTGAGCCTCCCGACGGCCGAGCGCGCGCTCTCGTGAAGTGGCCGCGCCGCGCTGTGCTCGGCCGTGCAGCCACTCGGGAATCTGCCCGTGCGGGCTCTGCTGGCTCGGCGGCCAGCCGCTCCCTCTTACCGGCGGCCGGGCCGCTGCGCCGTCATGGAGAGGGCCTCTCTGGTGGCGTTTCTTGGAACCTGGAACTTGGAGCCAATGGGAGCCTCGTTCCTTGAAACTTTGACGCGCGCCGGCCAATGGGAGCCTATCCATTATGTCGCTGCTACAGGCGACAGGCTTCGCTCCATTGGCACAGGCGAGTTTAGGTGCCGTTTGGCTCGGCTTCAAAAGCTGATAACGCCGGTTGGCTCCATGGGACAGTTAATGCTTTTCCATTAAAACACGCATAAATAATTATACATCCACACCGCTGAACTAGCAACCATTTGGCCGCTTCTTTCTTATCTCGTAGCTATCGGAATAAAGGTGCTTTTTATGTATTTTCTTTCTCGTAGTTTTTTTCTTTCAAACTTGCGCTTCTGTGGACCCTCGTAAGAATGCTATCTACTTGAAGGGCAGTATAATGGAGGGGGCACATACGCATTCGTCCCTCATCTTCCTCGATAAAACCTGTTAGTGCCCCCTCCATATCACTAGCACCCCAAAAATGATATTCTTGCGAGGCTCCACAGGAACGCCACTTTGAAAAGGATGATGAAAAAGAGAATAGATAAAAATCACCTTCATTCCGGTAGCTAAGAGAGAAGAAAGAAATGGCGTAATATAAATGGTTGCTAGTCCAGCGGTGTGGATGTATAAATATTATGTGTGTTTCTATTCTTTTATGTTCAGCTGGTAATTTCACAAGTGATGAACCAACTTGCTCAGCTTCCACCCGTAACACTTTCTTGCCCTGCGTTGTTATTTCAAGAAAGCTCGAGTTAGGGTATGGCAGATCCTAGAACCTCTACTCAAAAAGCAGGTTGACCCCATGAGGAATATCCATCCACAATGTATAAAATAAAACACGAATATTCTGCAGTAGACGTTTGTTTGTTTGTTTGTTGTTTAGCTCAGGAGAGTAAGGTCGCTCTTAAACAGGCGTTACGCGCATACCGAGAAGGTTCACATGTCCATTAAAAGAGAAAAAAGAAGAAATATAAGAGGGGGAAGAAACCTCATTGGAAGGTGACGAAAAGCGTCAACTTAATATTAATAGTGATAATAATGATAATATAATAATAATACAGTTTATTTTCATTTCCCATTGCAGGTAATGATGGGGCCGAGAATAAAAGCCACGATAGACGGCTAGACAAGCTCTCGTTTTGTGCTAGAAGATTTGAAGGTCAAGTGTAAAAGCACATGATAAATGTTTATGTATACGCCCCAAGAACCTGACAGAACCTGACAAAGTGTAAAGCTTAAAACTCTGTAAATCATTGGCTGTTCTCACTTCTATCTCGTCTAACCCTTCTTGAAATTGAGCCGTCAATTTATTCTAATTATATCATCTTGGGTTGTGTATTTTTTCATATAATTTTGTTCGAGGCAGTGTTTGGTGTTATTTTTAACGTCATGTCCTAAACATGGTAGAAGTAAACGTTTTCTCAACAGATGTATATTAGGCTAAAGTAATACCGCCTCTTTTTTACGCCTTTTTTTTAAGTGCTCAGGTAACTTTTTTTTAATTCATAGCTGCGATAACAAGACCTCTTTACCGAGTCTTCAGATAAATGAAATCGCCTTAAAAATTCACTGAAACAAAAAAAAACTAATTACGTCAGAAAATGGATATTTAGTGAAAATTAAATTCGCCTCATATCTAAAGGGGCACTGAAAGGTCGAATTTTTGTTGTTCTTTTTTATCCAAACGATTGAAAATGATGCCTAGACATTACCCTCAAAATTCGAAGCTTGGAAACTCAGTATTTCTGAAGCAATTTTTTTTTTTCAAATACCGAATTTGAAGTTTTTTTGCGTTTTCCGCACCAGTGCATTGACGTCAGAGATTAAGTCGTCCAGCAACTTGAGTTTCTCTTCCGCTTCCGAATCGTCCGGACCGGAAGTGTCATATTTTCCCGCGTCCCGCGGTCAACCGCGCTTCTCTCTGCGTGCCGCCTATCGCTGTGAGCAGACGACGCTTCACTTTCGAGTTCGAAGTTCTTTAAAAATCCTTTCAGCGATATCAATTTCTTTTCTTTTTTGTATACGGTGTGAGGTCGAGGAGGAGGCGCGGTGGTCCTTTGCGAGCGACGTGAGAGGCCACGTCGCGCCGGTGCTGTGTGAAAGGCTGCCCCGGCAGAGTCAAAACCGAAACTACGGTACACACAGACACCCAAGCTCAGTTGTTTTGACCGTTTGACGATTCCCTTTTCGAAGTCTGGGAAGAAGTCGGGCACCTAAAAAAGAGAACTTCGTTCGATTCCTCGACTCTCCGATCATCCTCAGTGCTACATCTGCCGAGAGCCGCCATGCTTTTCGAGGGCGGATCAAAAGCCTGGATGCCACCGTATTTCCGGTCTCAGATATTCGATATTTCAAAAGAAGGGGGCGTAGTGCGTTCGGAATTGCTTTAAAAAATACGTTTTACGAAGGCCGGTAATAAATAATATAGAAATGTCGCTTACAAACCTTCTGAATTTTATCATTTATTACGTCCTAAATGAAAACAAGTGAGGACATGAGATAGAGTGAGAGAATGATCGGTAAAAATAAAAAGGCGCGCGCCCGCGTGTGAAAACTGTTCGCTTGTATTGCGGCATCTTTTGCGTGTCTATAACGTGAATCGTTTCGCAAAGTATACGTCCTTTGGGGTGTCAGTGCCGCCTTAAGCAGCGAGATTAATTTTAAGTTGGGAGCGAGTTCAAAAGATGTTTCTACAGCGTGTCCCCCAAAAGCTTTACAGTTTTGTTTTTGTTTTGTTTTTAAGCGCAAAATAAATATAAACATTGCTGAACGTTGCCAAATATAGCTTTAACGGTCCGAACCAGATGCCAGAGTTTCAGAATTAACCGTCGTCTACATCAAAAGTTATGATTTCTGAAAATTTCAATGCAAAAATGAGGCCCGTTTTTGCCCGTTTTTTTGTAACTCCGGCTATTCAGGAAAAGTTTATGATAATCACTTATGACTCTTAAATAAGATAACGGTTGGTTCTGAAATTGGGCATCTCGTTCAGATCTTTAGGGCTACATTTGGCACAAAAATAAAAGTTCGGCGACAAAACAAAATATTTTTCGGCAAAAAAAAAAAAAAAAAACCGGTAATGTTTTTTTCTTGGGGGGGGGGGGGGGAGGGATACTCTGTATTTCGAGACATGGGTCACGATAGGCTCCTTAGGAAATGCTAAAATGTGCCGCGCGTGAATATAGGAATTTGAATATAGCGTGAAAGTGTTTTTCTTTTTCTCGGAAAAAGTTAATTTTGTGACGTGTGACGATTAAGCACTTAAACTTTTTTGTTAAACAAGGTTTTTTTTGGTCAGGCTTAAGAAAACAAAAAACTTTCTAAAAATATTAAAAAATAGCATTGTCATCGCTTTGTATTGCGTCTCAATTATTTGTCTTTTTCCTATTTATTAGCACATAAAATAAGCAACCACTACTTACTAACTACTTTAAAGCCAATTATCTTATAACGGGCACTTAAAAAAAGTGTGTAAAAAACGATTTCCTTTCTTCCTGTTTTTTTTTTCAATTAGGCGTATTTGCCGTCGACTGTGGGAATTTAGTGGAGCAAGCCTGCTCTAGCAATAGGTCGACCCGCAGTCGCGCAACAACATGCAAAACTAAAAGAAAATAAAAAAAATAATAAGAAGAAAAATAAAAACTATAGGGTGAGCACTTTAAAGGAGAGAATAGTCCATAACTGCGGTCGGGCTCAACATTCCACTGGCTTATGGAGACGCTTGAGGTCTGAACACTTGGATGGGTCATTTGCATACTCCTGCATGATGAATGAAGGGGAAGAAGCGCATTTTTCTCGACGCCAAACTATGGAGACGTGAAACGCTTTCCGGTTCTACCCAACATCACTTTCACTTTATTCAATTTTTTTATTCATATTATTATTATTATTATCACCAATTTGGAGAGAATGCCTTACAACCTGGAGTTGAGAAAAGTTTTTCACGTGGTTATTTGTTTTCGTTTTGCGAAGAACGTTTTGCTCTTGACACAGTTTAAGGGCAACTCCAGCTTCATTTTTGATAATTAGAAAACTATGCAGCCCTTTTCAGAATCATATAGGAAGGCCCAATGTCAAACATTAGGATCTAATTCCGTCTATATATCTAATAAACTGGCCAACAAACTTTCAAACGAGCCAAGTCGCCGAAGTCTGCCAACTCTAGCGTGCGACGTGAGGCGCAATCGTCAGCGCAGCCAATGCGACGGAGTTGGAGCGGCCAACGTTGAACCACTACGCCAGAGGAATTACTACGTCATTCTCAGGTTTTTGTTGTGTTTACTTCTCAGAGCGAAATTGAACGATGACGTCATGAGTTTCTCCTCCTGGTGTTGGCTCTGCGGCGTCCACGTGATCACCGTAACGCGGATGCGCTAGTTTGCGCTGCCCTGTGCGTTTATCGCATGTCCCTGTTTCTCCGCTCCCCCTCTTCTCTTTCGTGTTCTCCCCTTCTCCCTCTCCCCGGGCCATCACCATCCACGCCATGCGAAGCGACCTGCCCGCGTCGCGTGTCCACTGTCCAGTACCTCGCCCCCACGAACGTCACAAAATCACGTGGTTCGACGTGACGTGGCCATGACTCTGAGAACACGAGACCAATGTTGCCTGACGTAACCGAAGTTTTGGTTTCGGTATCAGCTGATGTTTAAATTAAGATTACACAAATAATATTCAACGATTTCGCGAATCCGAAGACGTAGAGCTGTTGAGTGAAATGGAATCACGTGTAAGCCTAAATTTTTCGGAATTGAGCGGAGTTGCCCTTTAAACATCTCCACCGTAGCGAGTTTGGTGAATTTTAATACTTATTTTCTTCTGGGATTTCTTTTCTAAAACCTGTAGCAGCATGATGTTTAATATGAGGGTTCGACAGATATAAAATCAAATAAAGTCATATAATATGTCCATAAAAATGTTGACGGATATTTTTTATTTATTGTCGTATATATCAAGTTATCACGTGAGGGTTAACATTGCTCCATTGTAATGTTATGTGAATCCGCTGAACGTTAAAGACAACAAAATACTTATTTTATGAAAAAGATTTTATCGAGCGAATAAAAATTATACGATCAAGCGTGTGACCGGACTCGAAGAAGAAATCTTTTAACATTCTGACTTGTTTTTGTTACAGTTTAGCAATATATTTCGTTCCGTATAACCTGCCAAGGAACGAATCCTCAAAGTTACTCCATTAATTCCACTGAGTAAGAGCGAAAAAAAGCACCGCCTTCTTTTCAGGAAAATTGAAGCTCCGTCTTTCTTTTATGTGTTTTTTACTCTTTAAAGAGGGCGTTAAACGATTTCCGGACTTTGGTCAAAATTTTGTAAAAGTTGCCCTCTTACACTTCTGAAGTAAAGAACAGAAAACCGATTTCGCCTGCGTGTCCTAGTTGTTGCGTAAAAAAAAAAGATAAATATTGGCATTTCTGGCACCCCTCAACTCACTCCCAGTCTTCAGGGTCACACATGGTCGCACTCCTAGTGACGTCATTCGGGGTGCCGTGTAGCTTCCCGTGTTCTGTCTCGGAGGACGCTTCCTCTCCCTCTCTCTGCTGACATTAGCGGGCCACATGCTGCAGCTTAGAGCCGAACAAGGTCACGTAAGCTTCACGCCGTAGTTCCTTCGGCTGCCACTCGCGGCTGCAGGTGGGGGAAAAACTCGACTTGTGCTTTGCGATTATGCAGTGGAATGGCGACATTTTTTTTTTAATAAAGGAGATTTTTTCCGTATCCTCCGGGACACGATAAACAACGTAGAAATGTCGAGATGAAAATTCTTCTAATCTTAAAATTGTTGCACCCCTTTTAATGCCACAATAGGTGTCACAAGGGTCTATCACTTGAGTCATGTCGATATGTGCGCCTTGTATTCCTTTATGTATCAGTAAAATTAATCTCTGAAGCATATGATATGACTAAAAATAAGCAATCACTTTTATTCATTTGTTTAAGCATCTTGCTTCAAACAATTATAACTCGTCGTGGAATATCACGTCCGGCCGTTTGCTTCAAATTTGATCAGTTATCCGTAGAAATGTTTGTTTTTATTTTTTTAAAGTTGCATTTATGCCATTTAGGGAAAACACAGAGCTTTTATTAGAAAAGTATCATACATGTACCCAAAATTACCAAAATGATGACTAAAAAAGCAAAGTTAGAACATATGTGCTTATCAAAACTACAAACATTTCATGGAAAAAGTAACAGCTAACTAAAAAAAAAACGTGCCTCCTATTCCAATTTAATAAAAAAAAAGAAAAAGAAGGGAAGACAAGAATGCTTTTGTTTTCGCCGAAGCAATAATTAGGAATGATTTCAAAATGTTTGAGGCCGGAATACAGAAAATGAAATCAACTTGTTTGTTTTAGTCCTTACCAGTTTTATAATTCTTTGTTTTGTAGTTATTTTGAGATGTGGAATCTTGAAGCATACCTCTTAAAAGAGTTGACGAGACACGAAGCTTTACCATTTTTTTTCTTATTTGGAACGCTTGCCGAAATTCTCCGTTCTCTCCTCTACAAGAAAATGGAATACGATTACAAATCTCTGTAATGCGAAATTAGAGCGGAGCTCTCGAGGAGGACGAAGGAAGAGGGACGTTTCTCATAATGCAACGCGTGACGTGAGGTCACGTGACCCTCGTTAGATCACGTCCCCCTCGTGAGGTCACGTGACCCTCGTGACGTCACAAGTCCCGCGCATTGCATTATGGGACATTTCCCGTAGTGCACCGCGTGGTTACGCCGACGGCGACGGCGACGCCGCTAAAGCCGGGAACGGGCACCTAAGAGGCGCGCTCTAAAATGCCCTAAAACATAAAAGAATACAGTTTAATTATAAGACGTTTGCGTGCGCTGTAAATGCATCGAAGCTCTGCCAACAGCCCGATGTTCAAGTTGCTGAAACAATGCCCCTGACATTCTCACAATGACAATGATTACAACTAAAGTTTTCGAAGTCTGACGCCAAAGAGTGTTGAGGGAATGTCGTTATATGATGTCACTTCTCGTATTTTATGCAAAGAGCCTTTCGGGGCTGCAACAGCTATACGCGGAAGCCACTATGCGTTCCAAAACTCATCATTAATATTCTCGGAAGAGCGTTTAATTAGACTTTAAGAATTGACTAATCTAAGTAAACGTTCTTACACGGACCTCTAAACCTTTCTCGCACTGGGATTCACGCGGCGATAATTGACGGTGTATTGTTCAAGGCGCGTGCTGTACTGAGTAGTGCCTCCGATCAACAGATTAGTTTCGCCTGAAGGCAGAGATGGCGGGATTCAATGTTCGAGTAAAGCCAGCGTTGAGCGTAGAAGAAGAAGAAGAAGAAGGTTTTTATTTCGCAAAATTTATATGTATACAAATGCTGTGAATGGCATCTGGATCCATAGCCACGAGGCTAGTTTTGAATCCATACAAAAAATGTGCTTTTTTTTTCAGTCCAAGTCACGAACGAATAATTAGCGTTGAGCGTACGAATAAGGAGCTAACTTTGGAAAGCAGGTTCCATTCTTTAATACCCTTCCTACATAAAAATGAGGGTACTTGTTTTCAAAATTTATCTTTTAGATGATTCGGCATAATCAAGTTATTTTAATTCCACTAACATTAAATCAAATTGTATTGGCGTTTTTTCTGAAAAAGCGAGCGACTCCAACGAAACAAAAACAAAATAGTTTGACTTATTTTCCGCAGGTTTATATTAGAAAGTTTGACATGAGGGCTGTACATTGACTGTGCTCATCGGGATTTTTTATCCTACTCAAGCGTAAAATTTTAAAAAGGTTAAAAAGCGCAAACGAAACAAAGACAAAATAAAACACAAAGATGACAGGATGGGCGCCCGTCCTGTTATCTATGTGTCTTTTATGTCCTTGTTTTGTTTGCGCTTTTTTACTCTTTAAATCAATATGAACCAACTCGCCCAGACACAAGTTTTAATCCAACGTAAAATTATAACCCATTTTTATCAGACATCGTCCTCGCAAGGCTAGAAAAGCCGTTTTGTATTCTGGCAGGTTCAGTGTCAAGAAAAGAAACTCGGACATTTTCATTATATACGCTCGAACTTTATTTCTCTGCGTAGTGCTAGAACGACAATATAAAAATCCAAAGATCCATCACTTTTACGATGAGGATTGTCGAGCTCTGCGAATCTAATTCAAAAGTCACCCCGGTTTATTTTAGTTTTTTATAAGCGTTTTTTTCTTTCTTTTATTGAAAAGGCGGCAAAAGTTCGAAGCAACCAGAATACACCGACAGCTCATTAAAGAGTTCCACTTCAAGATTCCGAGCCCCGTCAGTCGAAGCGATTTTTCGAGTGAAGAGCTTCGAAACAACGAGGCGAGGACCCTTCATTCCGGAAACACTGATTTCCACTTAGTTATCGTCGAGAGCTATCTCCAAGATAGGCACCTAATGCATGTGTTATCAGCTTGGCGCTCTTCGCTAACATTTATTTATTCGCTAATTTATTTCTTGATGTAAAGAAAAAGCGTAGGCTTGTTTGTACATGAGGTAAAAGTTCTCACGTGGCATAGGCCCAAAGGCGATGGGCTTTATGAACCAGTCAGGTGCGATGACAGCGCCATGGAACCTTGTACTCAATCCGAGCGTCATTTTGATATCACGGCCATATGATTAGCTCCCGCTGCATGATTAGCCTTCATAATTTGTGCAGGCCGGTGTGGTATACTGAAAAAGACAAAACAAGGGTGATTCGACATGGATCAGAGTGTAAAATAACGCTGGATCAGTGCTTAAATTATATATTCCACTCTCCTCCATTTCGCTTTACCTCAGACCAGAACGGACGCTGGAGGTCACTGGGGTAGAGCCATAGCTCGAGGTATGTTGAGAATATAAGCGTCAAGATCATGAGCCTTGCCCAGCTTTTTTAAGCTGTCAGTGACAATATATTCAATTTCTTTTCTTAATTGATTGTTTTTTTTTACTGTCGTAAGTATATTTTTAACAAAACCGCCGAACAAAAATTTCACTCAATTACGCTTGATCTGACTTTTTTTTTACTTTCTATGCCCTTACCAAACATAATTAACCAGCGCACAGGCAGACAGTTACTCAAAATCCAAACACGCACAAAAAACACTCACACAGCGCTGAACTATCAACTGATTTGTATTTTAAAACTTCCTCTTCTTCGACCCCAAGGAATAGGTTGCCAAGGAAGAAAAGGGGAAAGACAAGGCAAAGAAAGGAAAGGCGAAAAAAATTAGACACAAAAATGAACAGAAATATAAATAGAAGAAAAGAAGAGGAAAATAAAGGAGAGTAATACTGATACAGCCGAGTCCAAGAGTTACACAAATATACAAAAATAATTACAAAATTAATCACGAACATATATAAACCAGGTGATATGCTGGTCTACTGTCGACTACGCTCTTGGCGTAAATAGTTCGTGTGGTGCAAAAAGTCCAAAAGTTACAAGAATTAATTGTTAAATAATATCAAAAGTAAACAAAAAGAAAGAAACCAGTGGTTATATACTGGCTTACTGTCGAAAACACCTTCTGTCTAAATAATGTAGTTCTTTCTCCGATAAAGCTAAGGACGGAGTGCTAACACACTGGGCTTCCCGTCTTGCAATGTTCTCCGCTTCTATAATTTCTCGGGTGAGCTGGTTTTTACTCCTGCCTAACACAGCACAGTTGTCCAGTCGCGCAAAACAGCCACAATCCCTACAGTGGATACCTAGGTGACCGGAGTTGGCATTGGCAATGTTGTTGTTGTGCTCTCGCAGGCGGTCGTTTAAACACCGCCCGGTCTGTCCAATGTACTCTTTTCCACAGGAAAGGGGAAACGAATAGACTACCCCTTCAACACATGGGACAAAGTTGGATTTGTGTTTCTTTGTGCAGCTGACGATGCTGATTGAGGAGGTGTTTACTTTTTTGCAGAGGCTGTGAAGTTTGTGTGGTGCTGAGAACACTACATTCACATTCGCTCTGTTTGCTATTTTCTTTAGACCATGAGATAGATTGTGCATATATGGCACGACTACCGGTCTGATTGTCCTGTCTCGGGGTATTTTTGCAGCGCTACCGAACTTGATTTCTCTGAGAAGAACTTCGGTTACTGACGTCAATATGGGTAGAGGATATCCAGCGGACCTTAGCCTTGACACTTGTACGTCGAAGCTCGTCTGCATTGAATGTAAGCATGACTTGCTAATAGAGTTCTTAAGGCATGACCTCACTATACCTCGTTTTACAAGCTTGGAGTGTGCAGAGTTGAATGGTAGAAGAGGTTTCTTTCCCCTAGGCTCATAGGACCAACAGATGTGATATGGTAGCACATACAGTCGAAGATCCAGGAATCGTAATGATCTTTCGACCGGCAGTTCGTAGGTGAGTTCTAGAGGATTCATACAGTTCTTGAAATTGTAGAGAACCTCCTCCACCATGGCTGCGAAGTTGGTATCATCTGTAGCAAGGAAGATTAAAAAATCATCTACATATCTACATACTTTTACTGCTTTTGATGTATCCAATATTCGTTGTAGACTCCTGTCTTGATGTGCAAGAAAGATGTCACTAAGGACTGGAGCAATGCTGGATCCTATGCATACTCCCGTCTTTTGTAGGTAGGCATTCCCATCCCAAGCAGCGAAGGTGGACTTCAAATAGATCTTCAGTAAGTCCAGAAACTGACTTTGGGACAGACCCGCCGCGTTCATAAAGGGTATGACACCAAAGGCATCAATGCTTTCTTCCACACATTTTAGGAGGCGTTCTTGGGGTAAGGAATAATATAGGTCCTTGATATCGATGGAAAATATCTTTAGCTCTTCCTGACGATGTTCTTCTAGAAAGCTGGAGACCTCGTAAGAACTTCGAAC
Organism: Ixodes ricinus; assembly: GCA_037355805.1. Classification (NCBI taxonomy): domain Eukaryota; kingdom Metazoa; phylum Arthropoda; class Arachnida; order Ixodida; family Ixodidae; genus Ixodes; species Ixodes ricinus. The sequence goes on along the minus strand of JAZHYW010008048.1, from coordinate 97,954 downwards.
CAGGTAGGGATCGTCAATATTTAGCAGATTTAGTCTCTCTTGAAGGAATATTGCCACCGATTTTTGCCATGTTCCTCTTTCCGAGACAATGACTCTAAGGGGACATCCTGGTTTGTGGGTCTTTGCGCTGAAGAATAATTCAAGATTTAGATTTTTGCTGCGATCAATAGAAGAGCAGAGCTTTTTTAATTCGAGTGACTGACAAAATTGTCTTGCCTCTCTTTTAATCTTGTTCAATGCGACCTCTTTGTGGCAGTTGAAGACTGAGGCAATGGCTTCTAATGCCTTAGCACCATACGTTTCTTTGTTCATGACCACAAAACCACCTTCTTTATCGGCTGGCATAAGAAAGAGCGAGTTTTTCTTTAAGTAAGTCTCTACCTTCTTGATGGAAAGAGGTGAGAATGACGGTTTGTATCTAATAAGTAAGTCCACTCCTTCTGAAGTGCATCTATCGACCTCAGACTCCGGAGCGCGTCTCGACACTTGTCGGACGATGGAAAGCTTCTCCGATGCTGACAGCTTAGGTTCTACTGCAAACTTTGGTCCAAGGTTGAGGACATTCCTCACATCTTCTGGTAGATGGATGTTGCTGCCGATCGTGTGGACTGGGTTGCTCGAAGCCCTCTCTCTCTTTGGTGCACTTGCTCTGAGGTGCCTTAAGGTGAGCCGCCACAAACATTCTGTCGTTCTTTCACTTAAGGAGGCGTAATCTCTCCATTTTCTTCTGCCTAAGTAAGGAGGAACGTTCACAGTCAACTGTATGTAGAGGCTGTTTCTGTAGTGTCGTGCCTGTCGATGCCATTCAGACTGGAGAATCTTGCAAATCCTCTTACCGTGGCCGACTGATGGCGCGAAGCCTCCAAAGAGGGACCAGACTTCCGGTGGCAACATCTGTAGTCGAACGCAGTACCCGAAGGAGCGTGCTTGGCAGATGGATATGGCGATCATAGTGACCAGCTCTCCTGGGGTCAACGGAAGGTGCTTAAAAGGGCCCGATGTATTAGAAATAAAACCTGTTAGTACTGCAGATTGGGCGAGTTGGTAAGGCATCATAATTAACCAGCGCACAGGCAGACAGTTACTCAAAATCCAAACACGCACAAACAAACACTCACACAGCGCTGAACTATCAACTGATTTGTATTTTAAAACTTCCTCTTCTTCGACCCCAAGGAATAGGTTGCCAAGGAAGAAAAGGGGAAAGACAAGGCAAAGAAAGGAAAGGCGAAAAAAAAGTAGACACAAAAATGAACAGAAATATAAATAGAAGAAAAGAAGAGGAAAATAAAGGAGAGTAATACTGATACAGCCGAGTCCAAGAGTTACACAAATATACAAAAATAATTACAAAATTAATCACGAACATATATAAACCAGGTGATATGCTGGTCTACTGTCGACTACGCTCTTGGCGTAAATAGTTCGTGTGGTGCAAAAAAGTCCAAAAGTTACAAGAATTAATTGTTAAATAATATCAAAAGTAAACAAAAAGAAAGAAACCAGTGGTTATATACTGGCTTACTGTCGAAAACACCTTCTGTCTAAATAATGTAGTTCTTTCTCCGATAAAGCTAAGGACGGAGTGCTAACACACTGGGCTTCCCGTCTTGCAATGTTCTCCGCTTCTATAATTTCTCGGGTGAGCTGGTTTTTACTCCTGCCTAACACAGCACAGTTGTCCAGTCGCGCAAAACAGCCACAATCCCTACAGTGGATACCTAGGTGACCGGAGTTGGCATTGGCAATGTTGTTGTTGTGCTCTCGCAGGCGGTCGTTTAAACACCGCCCGGTCTGTCCAATGTACTCTTTTCCACAGGAAAGCATTAATTATGATGCTCTTACCAAACTCGCCCAATCTGCTGTACTAACCTTACCAAACGCTACAGATGGAGGACAGCGGAGTTTTATTTCGCTCGTATTTGAGTACGTGCACAACAAGCAAGAGTGAGCGCATAACTCTCCAAGCAACTTAAGAAGCGATGTTTTCGGAGATATTTCGCGAAGATATACGGTTACAGCGATAATTAAACGGTTTACTGTAGAATAAAAGGAAGAATCACAATATAATATCGTCCAACTGTGGATTGGGGCGTGAAGCACAGAACGCGGCTACTTTGAAATACACCGTTTAATTTGCTGGTTTCGTTTTCACTCGTTTCCGTAACGCATTTCCTGACAAACACATTCTGTGTTTCCCGTCTGCTTCCAAACAATCACCTTTTTATCGCACGAATTGCCACGCTTTGGCATTTCCTTCCTCTCCCCAAAATGTGCATTATGTTTTGTTTTTTTAAGTTAAAATGTGTTACGTACTAATATATATCTGAACATGCTCGCTGGGAAACGTTTCCTCGTAACGTTGTTTGGATCATGTCCTAACACTGTATAGGCATGCCCTCAATCGATGCTTCTCACAATTCAGGGAGTATCGCGAACGTTGAGAATATTGTTCCGAGAACCTATTTATGTATGCTCATTATTAGGCATCGTAAGCTTTCTGGTTTAGTGGTGCTTATTCTTCCTGAGAGTAAATAACGCGAGAAACTGCGAGTGCGACACGTCACGCCTGTGTTAAGCATCTCGGAAGCGATGGTATTTGGAAGCCGAGCATACAAACCACAAAAGTAATGTTTAAAATACAAATTTCTTTGCAAAACTCGTTAAACTGTCATTATATAAAAATTTTCAACATGTAACCTCCAATTTGTGGACGCGATAATGGCGGCATTTTTTTTTTCCGCGCCGGGAAGAATATGAGTAGATCTCTCATTGATTTTTGTAAAATACCATAGTGAAGACAATTATAGCAACTTTCTCGGTTTACTTGCCGGGAAAATTTAAACAAAAGATATGCATGTTTTTTATTGTCTTTTTTATGACAACACCACCTACTCACTTTCACTGAGCTTTCTTCTGACGAAATGGAGGCTTAAAATGCACGCTCATGCGACGAATAAAATTAATCTCCATTATCACTACTCAAATAGAATTTATCTGCGCTTATAGAACAAAAAGGTAGCTCGCATCGTAATGCTGCGATGTGAGTCCACGCTATTAAGGAGCAATCTAACCAGTGCAGTACACGTTCTAACCCACGGTATTTAACGTTCAGCACGAATTAGAGTTGTTATGAATAGACTGCTTTTCGAAACGTCGTCCACGTGGGAATTGACGACAGCGTCTATTTAACGATGGATGCCGAACTCTGGGTTACCAGGGTTTATGGTGCTTTCTACCAAACTCAAGTGTGTGAACAGAATTATGCATAATTTCACCTACCAGTCAAATGCTAGAATTCATACAAACACGGACACGGATACTAAAGTCGCATTGTAACAGCGAATCCAATGATCATCCATTGCTCATCCATCGCGCATGCATTGCGCAACGGCTGCGCATCCACTGCGCTCGATTGGTTCAGCAGATAATAACCCTGGCACGACAAGATGACATTCGCCGTAACATTTCAGTTTTCCTGACGTTGGAGTGGCCCCGTCGGTTCCTAGCGTCGGTTCCGCTCGTACTTATGGTGAAACGAAGTGTAACACACCGTGTCAAAGATGCGTACGATCGAGAAGCCCCGCAAGCACCATTATTTTATACATTATTACTGGCGAATATAGTTCCACTCCAAAATTTCTTCTCGAGACAAGCGCGTAGACAGAGCATAAAAAAAGCTTCACGAAATAATTAAATACAGAAAGTCTGAGCACACACAGCACAACAAGCACAGGAGAGGTGTTCTCCGTGTTATGTCTCTCAATGTTTAGCACTCCCTTAAAGTTTTTTTTTTATATTTTTGTTTTACAACGCCTCACATACTGTACCGACTTCAGAAACAAGGAAATGGGAAACGAGTGTCGTGGTTTCGAACGTCCGGCGGCGTTAATGGGTTGCCGCGGTCGGGTCTATACGTGATGCAGACGGGGTCAATGGGCGGATGCACTATCACGTTTCTGATATGGCCGCCGACGAAGGTGTGCGGCGCGAGCACACGGCTATCCTATTCAATGGGACTTCGCTTTCGCTAATTACGCGGGCGTTCCGACTACAATTTCAAATACTTCCTCCCCGTCTCGTGCTTTACGGTCTAAGGTTACGCCGTTTTAACGCCAGGCTGTTCTTTTTTTCTTTTTTGTTCTGATAATACTATTTGCTGCGAACTTTTCTTCGATTTTCATATGTTAATTTGGAGATTCCTGAAACTCCTGACATGTATACCAATTTCTTTTTCTGCTGTTAGCCTTGTTTTTGTATCGTTCGAACTTAACAAGAAATGGGGTCATGCATGAGATCGCGGATCAAAGAAAATGTGGTTGTACGGCGTTCTTGTTTTCTACGGCGTTTCGCGTTTGTTTCTACGACGCTCTCGGGATGGCTACCTACATTGGCCGAATTGCGACGAGGTGCGTTGAAGTCAGAAACGGCAAGTCCAATGAGGAGGTCGAGGAAATCGTTTCATTATAAAAAGTGAGGCAGTTATGCGACGCTGGCATTACGCGAGTACGTGAAACGCCATGCACTTTGTCATTAGGCAAGTGCAATACTGCGCGATGATTCACAGCGTAGAAAGCCGGCACAAAACACTGGTTGACATCGCTGTTTTCAAATAAATGCCTATTACTTCGCTCTGTGCGATGCTTGATGCGGATTATTAATTGGGCTCTAATAATAAAACCCCAGTCTAAACACGTGCTCCCAGTGTTCTACAAACCGCATTCCTAGAAAACTATTTATGAACCTCGGCAATGAAAAAGGCAATATCAATTTCTATGAAGGTTCTTTTTTTTTAAATTAAAGACGTTACAATTGTTTCAAAATCGAGATTTTTCTTTTTCTTTTTTTTTTGGGGGGGGGGGGGGGGGAGGGGAGGAGGCACGCACGAGTTTTATTTTTATTTTGGAGATCACGAAAAAGTGTATATGCGGCGATTCTTTCTGTTATGACTTTCTTCTGATTTTACAAATCATAACGGAAATTTATCCTCAACTTACCTATGGCACCTTCTGCAAGAAAACAAGCGATTGATTGGCACTTCATTTAAATACCATGCTTCAACGACATCCGGCACCACGTTAGATGGCTACAGGTCATCTGTATAAAAAGGTACGATCGACACCGGTGCCTTAATTTTTTATTATTTTTTTACACTTACTCAACAGGTTGTTGAGCCAGCATTAGTCGGCAGGCTGGCGTCAATTAGCCCGTGGAGAGGCCATTCGGGAGGGTGAACCGATTACCGCAGCTCGTTAAGCCTGAGTGGATTCCTGAAACGAGCCTTTCTCCAGTCTCAGACACGTCAGGGCGAAATTGATGTAAAGAGGTTCGTGAGAAACCAGAGGAAAGCCCTTTCTAATGGACTCTCGCAACGCATTAATAAAACACGGCGATGCGCGTCTGTGGTAAATATTTCAACCTCCGTTAATCTTCCAAAGGGTAATTACTGCACGGTATTGGTTACGACGGCCGCTACTCGTTCGGCTCGACAAAAAAAAATATTGAGACGAAACATTTTTTGTGTCTGGAAATTCCTGGCATCGGGTGAAGTTGTTTTGTTGTTTAAGTTGGATTGTATGCTTGAGTTTACAAATTAAAAAAAATTAATAATAATCCGGTAGTTTTATATGCAGTAATCAAACTCTAATCTAGAAAAAGAACTGATTAAAATAAAATTCCCACGTTAAAAAAGACACTTTGCCAAAACATGCACACAAGTGGAGTAGATTTTTTGTTGTTTTGATGTGCTTTTTAGAAGTGATAACTTTGAGCAATTTTCTAAGTTATTTTTGTATGTTACAACTTTGCTTTAATTGTCTAGCTATCTACACACCTCTGTTGTAATGACCTTCAAAAGAAGGCTGTCAGTATTTATAAATAAATATATGAATAAATAAACGGTAATAAAAATACTTGAAGTTAAAGCAAGTAGGCAGGCAAGCTGGTTAAGGATAGACATAGTAACCCTGGAACTAGGGGACAAAAAAGGACGGACATACACGAAACTCCGAACACAGCTAAAGGTTTATTTTTCAGAACACCTCCTTAAATAGGCCCACAAACCCTAAAGAAGACACACGCTGCCCAAGGTCACACACCCGTGGCAGGTAAGAACCAAGACAAAAGACAACAAAACAACAAAGGACCCCGACGACTCACAAAAGGACGCTACTTTGTAGGGACACTGGAAAGCCCCGAAAAACCCACGCACTCTCTAAAGATAGACACAGGGTGTTCTTCGTTACCTAATAAAACACTATAGATAGTTTTACAATACTGGGCTATCGATAGTTCCTCAAAAATCGACTATAAACGATTTTATGTTCTCTTTTCGGCTATTGATAGTATGCTATCGAGTTTCATGATAGTCGACTATCGGTATTATACTCTCAATAGTTTTACGATAGTCCACTATTGATAGTATACTATCGAGAGTACTATGGATAGTTTTTCGATAGTCGACTACTGATAGCACAATCGTGAGTTGTTTTTTTTACTATGGATAATCATATTTGGCTTCCACTATCGATAGTATCGATAGAAATACCGATAGTTCTGTACCACTACGGGGAACACGTACAGGACATATCAAAGTAGTAAAAAAACTAGCACGTTCATTCCAGACAAAGGATACCTTGAGGCGACAGCTTATGCTACAGGTATTCATGCATTTTTTATACGTTGTCACGACGAAGATATATTGGAAGAAGAACCTACCGGTTATTGATAGGGCGTTATAAAATTTTCTTCTATGTGGACGGCCAGTATATCGGGGATGATTTCTGCGTTAGGCAATGAGGCGCGCTAAAATTCTTCCTTGTTCATTTCTAAGGGTAGCAGGTTCAGTGAGAGCCGAAAGCAAACATTCTCTTAGTTTTTGTTTTTTTTTCGATTGTTTTAAAGTCGTATTACAACAGGATTACCCACCTGGAATGTTTAGGCTTCGATGACTACATAAGTTGAACTAGAAAGCAGAAACAATATACCATATTCTACACCAGGTTATTGCAGTATACATTAGAACAATATACTGGTGTAGAAATATTTTTATGTACCTTGAAAGTGACCAAACCCTCGCATACCCAAACGTCGGATGTACATTTTGGTTTTATGAAATCAAAGTTATTAGATAATTTAAATAAAATATGAGTAATATTCCCGCGTGCTCAAGGCGGGACTATATAGCACATATCCTGGCTTTGTGTGCAATAAATAGAATGCCCAATTTTGCCCTCTAAAGTTTTCTTTAGTACTACTATGAAATGACAGGCTTTGCGATGTTTGGTTTTGTTTTGTTGGAAGCGGCGGTGCTGCAACGCAGTAATTGAAACAAACGTGTTTTGAATCTTTCGCTTTAAAGCGATTTATAATTGCCTGTAACGTATTGTTTTTTTTATTACTTTGATGCAAATTATAATTAACGGTGACCGATGTTTTTTGGTGCAGCGCTAGGAAGATATTACCTCTTGTCTTCCATTCGATACTAATTACGAGATGCGGGCGTTTCGTACTGTCTAATTATAAAGTTATTTGATACGACGTTTGAACGTTACTATAACTTAATGAAGCGTTAAGATTAATTATGGGTTCAACAACATAATGCATTCGTTTCAATGGTAATTATCACATTATTTACCGGTCATAATTTTTACCAGACAGCGAGCAGAAGCTCCAGCAGCGTATTTTGAGGACACTAATTAATAAAATACGTCCACCTGTCAGATTGTTTTTTTTGCTATTTTGCAGGCGCTAAAGCCAAATACACAAACAATATTGCGCAAAAAAAAGTTCAATATGGTGCAAGGTTGCGCGGGCGCGAGCTTCTTCTGACCTGTATATTTGAATTTATGAAGCATAGCAATAAACATGCGGGAGGCAGCTCCTGCAAACATGACGCGCATATCGTAAAAAGAAATGTTCTATGCGTTTCTTTTTTAGTAATCCCCCCAAATTTTATATTTTTACACAAAATATTTTGATATCATCCGGCATTCACACACTGCCTTATGTTGCGGCATTGCTTCATGTTCCTTCGATAATTTACACATGAACCCACGTAATTTACGTGTTTTACCCCACGTATTTATAATGGCGCTTTGTTGCTCTTTTTACGGCCAAACTTCTTCCGTAGATATGGGTGACCAACGATCATTCCACAACCTGCATTTTTTTTTGTTATCACTAGCACCAGGTTCAAAGAAAAACATTCTTACCTTTCTTGGTAATTTTCTTACCCTTTTTCCAAGCACCTGCCAACACATTTTATGCCGCTCTAAGTTGCGTCCGCGGGAGCGACCGAATGTGCTTATATGTTTAGCTTTACGTTCTCTATCGCCTATGTTCATCAAGCAAAAAAAAGTTAAATCAATTGCCGTGATATTTACGCCGCACCGCCTAGTTCGCATGAGCATCGCCGCCAAAGCGTCTCGCAGCGTCTAACAACGAGCACGACGCTAGAAAAGCGGCGTCGCCAAGACAGACGCGTTCTACCGCTTTGCGGCGTTTCTCGTCGAACTTCGGCGTGTTTGCCGCTTGTTGCGGGTCGGTGATCCAACGATGACGTCATGCTTAGGCCTTGCCTTATGTGTGGTATTGAATCAGGACCCCAACCTCCCTATACAGGGGGTTAAAGACGGGAGCAGAACGCGGCAAATCCTGCCGCTGACATCGGATGTCCCGAGAGAAAGAACGAGAAAGAGAACGACAGAAGAGTGGACAAAAAGAGCAGACGAAAGTTTAGGCGTGTTCGTTTTGCCGCGACGCGTTCAAGTTGCTCGAACGCTCGGCAACTCGATTATTTTTAATACAATGCGCGATTACGGTGTTTTCCTGGAAAGTAAGCCAGGAAAGAACAAGCTACTGATCTTACAGGGGATGTTTTGCTGCTTGTTTGCGCATATTCATGCGTCGCCAGCGATATGAACCCACCGGAACCGCCAACTGGGACCGCCGAAGTCCGCCTCTATTCCCCGCCGTTGCCAAGCGGTCCCAGGGCAGAGGACCTTTCCCTCTAGATTATTATATTAACTATTTGTCCCCATACAGGTCAGGAATGAACACGATGAGTGCATCGTGTGGCTATAAAAAGAAAGATGCTTGACGTAAATTTTCGAGACAGAAATGATACAAGGTACCCTCAAAATGAAAGTAAGCACGTATGAGAAAATGGGCGGTCTTGCTTTTCCAAGGGAGAACCGGAAAGAGTGGCGGAACTGCGCGCTTACTTCCTCTGGACAGGAAATAGCCTGCCACAAAGACCGATGCTTGAGTTCAAGCGTCCCAGGAGAAGACAAGATTAGTCGAATTTCTTCGGCCCAGTGTTTTTTTTTTTTGTTTTGGAAAACCATCCAACAAAAGTTATACAGATATACACAGGGTGTGCGCGCCACTTCCGGCCTCCATGACAGGAGAAAAGAAATGCTTCCGGTTCCTTGTGCTTGGGGGGGGGGGGTGCGACAACTCTTGGATCACTAGCGAGCAATCCCGTGCGAGCTAAGCTCTAGAAATGCCCTTGTGTCGTGCTTATAATTTTACAATGCGTACCGGCACGAACAAAGTGTCACAAGTGCAGTTATTTCGATTATCTCCAGACAAGGGACGCCACCGACGCCGCCGAGCCTGGGCGATCGCAGGATAACGGCATTGGCAGACGGTGCTAGCCTACTTCGATGTGCTGCCGACAGATGGCGCATCGCGACAGACGCAAGAATGCGAGCCGGCGACGCGGCGCGTCAGCCGACCATCTGCGTACAACCAGCACAACGATGGGCCGTCACGGCACGTACAAATGCAACGTGCACGGCGATCTGGGAAAGAAACCTTGAATACCAAAGCAAGCAAGTAAAAACGCTAGAAAATTGTGCATTCGACTCGTGTTGCGCTAAGGGAAGCGTAATTAAAACGTTCGGAAGAATGTCTGCTATAACCAAGACCCGGCTCGGCGACTCCTACGGGGAAGGTCGGCGCGTATCTTCAGCGCCTGGAGGAGGTAGGTTTCCTACCTGCCCCAGGGCCGTTCACGAAGTAAATTGAACGCCTTTAGGGATTTGTAGGTATTAAGTCGTTCTGACGTATAGGCCAACACGCGGCCCTGACGTCACGCAGCTGCGGTGGCGCTGACGACGGCACGGCGCATGCGCAGAAGTTTCACTTCACGCGAATCCGGTTTCTGCGCAGGCGCAGTGCCCACACCTGGTGGGGGCAAACGCGGGATTGTTTGTAAGCAGCGTGTCGGTCTATATGGACTAGGCTACGAATACGTGCCTGAAGATGCGCCCACGATACCTTCGGCACACTTGTCATTTCCATGAGCAACAAGTGCTCTTTCCTTTCACCCATGGGGACAGGAAGGGACGTCGATCCCGTATAGACTCTTTTCACGAGGGCTCCGACATCTTGAATTGTCGTCACTACCAGCATGGGCGAAAACCTTGTTTTGCCGTCGCCACGCCAATAGAAGACATTTAGGATATAAGCGTAACTGTCTCGCATATCCGGGTTGCCTCCGCTCTATTGATTTACTGTTTACAGGCTGAAACGTTTTATTATTTTTTCGTCGCCATAGCGAATACGCCTATTAGGGGGCTGGTGACCAGAGTACACGAAAAAAGTCTATAAGGAAATTTCGGGATATACCGCACTGAGTTAGTCCTCGGCGGTGAGAAATTTAAAGTACTCACTACACACTGAGGGTCCTCAAAAACAAGCAAAAACAATAGCCAACCGGAAGTAGCATACTTTCCCCGGAAGATCGGCCATATTTTGTTTTTGTGTTTACCTCGGCACACCCTGTATATATGGTTTCGTAACACTTTGATTTATTCGATCAAGTACTGTTCACTCATCTGCATATTTTCGATTATTTCCTCTGTGGAGACCAGGTACGATGATGAAAGTGCCCGTGATGTATTCAAACGTAGCTCTTGATTGTCGCAGATGGTGCAACGCGGTAGATATTTTGATCAGTCGACTTTTCGCATCGCTAGCCTTGCGTCTACTGCACAAGTGATAACTTTAGCGCACCCCCGTGCTTTGCACGTGCTTCAAGTTGTCCTAAAAGACTTATTTAGGGGTTTTCGATGACACTCAGCAAGTTTAGCAAGCAGTTTTTAAATTTACTGATTTATGTGGTTTTTAATGACGCTCAGCAAGTTTCTAATTGGAACCATATGTCTTTTTTTCACTAATTGAAAAGTTGAATAGTAATTTTTAGTTCAATATATTGCTACTAAATCGTTTTTTTTTTGTCAATATGTGACGTCCGCAGTGTCCAAAAAGATTTTCCGCAAAACAGTTTAATATTGTTTTCTCTCAAAAGCCATATTTTAAGTGAGTTTGAAATCCTCGCAGAAACACCTGGCGTACCTGAAAGCACGGTACTTTAATAGTAAATATCACGTGACTACGCAAGTGATACTTCGAGAACAATTTAAATATCTATATTTTTATTAATTTAATGTGCTGAAGAGAAAGTTTATAGGTCTTGGAACTCAGATATCGTTCGTTTTGAAGGCCTTAGGGTAATGTGAAAGTGATGGATCGGGCTTTTTTTAGCCCAAATCGTACTTGATTTTGGCCCGCTACTTTTTTGGTTTGTTTTGGTTCATAAGCTCCAGAATGGTATATTATCCAAATATGTCGTAAGGCTGTTTCTATTTAGAGGTTAGGGCGATGTTTGTCGTTGCGAAATGTACGATCAAAATCAAAATCAGCGTTTTCTTTTCTCCATAGCTCTAGACATATTTGCATGTTTTCAGAAATTCGTCGCAGTCGCAAAAATAAATAAATATATAAGAAAAACGCTGACTCATAATATTTGTTGAACACACAAGGTTCTCCTTGCAAAACAAACACGCATTTAAATGCAGTGTCGCGGAAATCTTGGGAAGCACAACGGTATTTATTTTCAAGGCTTTTGCATATATACATATGTAAGATAAATCGCTTCTGGGAGCATGCCAAGAAATTGAAAATGCATGATAAACACTTCTCTAGCAGGTGAACTATATGCTTTTAAGTTTCTCGGGTAAAAATTGCTACACTGCCTATTAATATTATGAATACACACTGAGTTGCTCGGGCGATGCACTGCTTTAATTCAATTTACAATATCCAACAATTAAAAAAAAAAACATTCGACAAGTTTTTTTTCGGTTTTTTATAGTTACTTTGACCAGACCCACATTTCTTGGGGTGAGAAATCAACTCTTTATTCTATTCTTTTGCTAAAAATAAAGTGCCTCCAGCCACAGAATGCTTAGCAATGTCATATGAACTACCGCGATAACGTTTTTTTTATATTGGTGAAGACTGCAAACCGACTCTTTTATTCACTGGGGGCGTTTAAGCGTTTATTATTTTATACGGTCCCCAAATTCTGAGACGGTTCAAGCACAAGTCAGTCAAACAAGTACCGCATTCTGCCATCTGATAAGCGGGACCGCTTTCATCCAAAACTATTTTGAGCGTTGCTTTTGTTTTTGATTTTTACTTTGTCTCTTTGGAAAGAAAGTCCCAAGCATTATATTGGCAGTCAAGCGGAGGACGAAACAGCGACAGGCTAGCCACACGAACACAAGGAATGACAGCTTGCTTCTAGTTGGTGGCCCTCAAGAGAAATGTCCCGCGGTGTCATTCGTTGGCCCTTCTTGGAAACGGCTCAGTGTCCAACGTCGTGCCGAAGAAGAAAGGCGTGACAGAAAGGGTCGGGAGATCGTAGAAGGCTCGCTACCGGTGGTTGCCTGTGTGCAGATACAAAATATTAACGGCTATCCTCGATTTCAGTTCATGGCCGACCGCAGCCCCCGATCCCGTGGAGCAAATCAAGCGGTGCCAAAAGTGCGCTCGTCACGGTGATCATCGCCTTTAAGCGTTTGCCATCACCAACTAGACCAATCACGCACACAGAATACGCAATGATCCTGCACTGTTTTTTTGTGCGTGATAGCTTTAGCCGATGACAAAGAAATGCACAAATACGACGAGTGCCGTGACGATGCACTTTTTACGCTTCTTGATTGGCTCAATAGGACCGCAGCGTCGGTTGCGGTCGGACTCCATGTGAAACGGAGTACAAGGACACGGCTCAGCGAGATGCGCGATAAGATCACTCACTATAGAGGAATGGTCCTTATGTATCGCAATTGACCTTTTTCAAGACCCCATCGAGCAACATTGACGGTCGCCATTTTTGGGCGATCCCACACCACCCGGTGATAGTTACGAAAATGCAGAGGGTAAGCAAATTGGCGAAAGGAGAGAAATCGTACTTTTGGTTCTTAATTCCTAGGCTAGGTGGCGCGACCTACCGCCAGGTATAAAATGTACAGCCGTTTGCATCCATCTATCCATTTATGGGCACGAAGCGTGTGATTGGAACCGAGTCGTCTCTGAACGCTGGCGCTTCACCCGCGTTCGATAGATACTTAGTGTACGCGCCAAAAAAAACAATGGCGGATTTGAATAGCAGGGCGCAGCTGCTGCTAGACGGCCCGCACCTTTGAAAAGAGATTATTTTGAGCTGAAATTGCTGAATTATCTCCTAGAGACTGGCATTATCTGCCTGCGGCAAGATTACCTCCTTGATTTGTGCTAGATTGGGTCTTGCGGTCGTAATTGTTTTTATGTACCGAGGACTCATTGTGAAGCATTACTTATAAATTTGTAATGGCACAACGGAGTCTATTTGACTGTAATTTTATATTTATCTTACCGTCATTATTTACGCAAAAACTGTCTTCCTTTGATACGTAAAAGTGCGAAACATTTTTAGCACTGGAGTAGGTTTCATAGCAGATCTACATATCCGAGTGCAATAACTCTGGAATCTACGAGGCAAAACCAGCCATATAAACCTTTTTATTGATGCAGAAATTACGACGGCATTTGATGAGTTATAAAAAAAATGGCACCGTTCTTTACGTTCTATTTTTCTAGAAAATACATTACTCGTTCCTTGTATGCAAAAGTAAGTACGGCCTTACTTCGTTACAGAAACTAGATAAAAGTAACGCGTTACCTGTAACCTGCTACGCGCGAGTCTCAAATAATGCCCTACGTTCACAGGTCGCAGTACACGCCACCTAATGCGCTACAGTCGACGCTTACCAACTAACGTAACGGTTGCCTTTTGTGCGATTCTTCTCAGCGCGTCTTGTATTAGAACCGCCATTCCCTTCTTTTTGTGTGTGTCTCACCCAGCTGCCAAGGCTCTGAGAAAGGGCAACGACGAACCTCGCAAAATGTGTTGTTGGAGTTATAAGACCGTTTTGCTCGTATGCGGAGCGCAAGTTCGTCTGCTTCTTGCACACGGGTTGTGATGATGTCAGAACGTCAAGCTCTTATTGGCTGATTGAAAAAATAGTAGGTAGACCTCAAGGCATCTAGCATTGAGGTCTACCCACTATCCTTTCAATCAAAGCCAATCAGAGCTCGGCGTCGTTCTGACGTCACCGCGATCCCTTCGCAAGAAGCAGACAAACTTGTTCTCCGCATATTGTTCATTTCATCTGCATTCGCTGGCTTGTGATGCCTCTATCCTTCAACTTTTTATACGCACATTTATCTTCTACCTTTCTTCAGCATGTGTGCTGATACCTCCACCCCCATGCGCTTTGGAGTAATTCTAGCCAATACTACCTGTACAAGGCCCAAGCGTCCCCCCCCCCTTGTCCTCCATTGACTTCATCACTAGTGGGTCAACGTTGACGATCCTGACGTTCCTTGCGTCACGATCGTCGGCAGCGCGGCTTGCAGCGTCTCGCAATAAGAGAGACGTTAGCACGTGGCCGACGCCAAGACGGACGCATCTGCCGCTTTCTTGTGGATTTCGTGAAGCTTCAGCGTGCTTGCCATTTCTGGCGGGGTCGGGGATACACTAACGATGACGTAATGAGCAGGCCTCGTCTTCTTGGTGGCATTGCTCTGGGCGTAATTTGTATAAATAAACAAATGTCTTTAAGCTCTCAAGTAAACAAGATCAGGTGAAAGAACCGGAACAACGAAAGAAATAAACGTCAGAAATGGCCACGTCCCCATACGACTTCTTGAGAGGTCCGTAAGAACACCGAATGATCCTCGCCGATAAGCTTCTTTGGTGAGATAAGCGTGCGTCATTTCTGTGACATCGAGCTCCCGAAGATTAGCTTCAAGCAAGAGCATTTCCCCGTGGAAGCCTTCCGGGTATCTGATATCTTCGGATATTCGCTCGCTACGGCTATTAGTTACAACACTAATACATATTATGTCGGCACTCCAAGAAGTCGGTGTATGATCTTAGACGACGTAAGCTGAAAAAACCGATCGTTGACCGAGGGATTTCGGTGACCGAAAGATACATGCCGGCCAAAGTGCTGCGCCTTGTTACGTCTTCTCATTAAGTTAAGAAGGGTTTGGTCCGCGCCAATATTATCCGTCCATATGTAATGAAGTCAGTGCCAAGCACGGGCAGGAGGTTGCAAATAACCCGGAGGCGAGGTAAAATATGTGCAGCACGGAACAAGGAAGTGACATGTTGATTCACAGTGGCGCCGTGCTCTTGTTCGCATGCTTTTTCTCGCCCTAAAATTGTGGTCTTGGGGTGGGACACTGGAGTCCCTTAGTGGTCTTTTCGTCTTTCTAGCTTACTCTGTCGTAGACTGTACGATAATCACTTACGCGACGTATATTTTTAGACCAAATCCCTCATTATTTTGAAGCAGTGGTACTTATTAGAGATGTTTCTTGGGGCTGTCTAAATTTATTTGTATTACCTGTAGCTGAAGTTGAACAGCAGCCTCGTGACATAGCCGCTATCACTATTAAATATTGCATTATGTTTTTACTAACTAGCATTACATCACTTATATTAATTTGGTCTTTCATGTACACGTATCATTTTTAATATTTGCGCTCTACTTACGATAAAGGCACTTCGAACCTCGATAAGAACACGCATAAATATCTTATTCCTTTGTGCCACCACCACATGGCGTTAGCGCTTACACAGTTCTTTGTAATGACGTCGTGTAAGAATAAGCAGTTTAAGAATTGTGAAGGCATTACCGCGAAGGCACACAGAATACCGATACGGATGTTTTTTTGCCACTCCAGCCTCTCTCTCAGAAACTCGTTGCCTGTAAAGGATGCATCACCGCAACTGAATCCTAATTGAGGCAGAGCCCACTTTATGAATAAGAATTTAAAATCCGACGTACAGACTTGGTCATATGTGAGGATGATATTCCCCTTAGCATTGTACTGGCCATTCCCAGGCTAGTCCAAGCCGACCCTCCAGCCAGTACTTGAAACTTCAACGGGCTTGTTTTTATGTGGTTCCTATACACTTGAAACAAACATTACACGGTGTCAGAAGTGGCTCGACAAACTTCCGCCCATAGCTGAGAAGACAGATCAGGTATGGCCGAGTTGAAACTCACAGAAGGAATGCGGCTGTCCGAAAACGCAGTGAACAACTGGAGGCGCTTCAGGCAGCGAATGGAACTCTACTTCAAAGCAACAGAAACAAAGAAACCCAGGAAGTCACAGCGAAAGGAAGCAATCTTCCTCCACGTAGTCGGCCAAGAGGCGATTGCACTTCCAGTTGACAGAAGATAAAAAAGAAACTTATGATGTGCTGGTGAAGCGGTTCAATGACTGGTGACTTCCGAAGGTCAATGAAGCCTACAAGTGGTACGTATTCCGGACCAGAGTTCAAGAGCCGGGGAAAGATTTGAGCTCTTTTCCCAAAACCTCCAGCTAAAATCAAGCACCTGCAACTTTGGTGATCTGGCTGACTACATGCTGCGTGATCAACCGATGTATGAAATATCCTACAAGAAACTGCGGGAACGGCTTCTGCGTAAAAAAGACCTAACCATCAACGAGGCTGTGGATTTCTGCAAGTCTGCAGAGACCTCCGAATGCCAGAACGAAACCTTTGAGCACCTAGACAAACTATCGACTCCGTCGCTCGCAGAAAAAAAGAACGAGGTAAAAAGAGAATGCAGGTAGTGTAGCTCCGTGCACGAGCCCCTTTCCTGCCAGGCATTTGGAAATCATTGCAAGAAATGTTGAAAGATGAACCACCTCCATAAGGTTTGCATTGGCATAAATAAATCAGTTGACAACGTCAAACAAACCACAAGCCATTACAAAAATCTCGAGGATTTCAATATTTTCTCTGTCAACGAAGTAAAGGCAAAGGAGGAGCGCGACTAGATAGTCACCGCAAAAGTTGATGGTCACGACACCCGCTTCAAAGTCGACACTGATGCTTAAGGATATCTGCTATACCTCTCAATGTTCAAAGAGTGTGAATAATAAATAATTGGGGTTGTGTGGATATTTATACAGCGAGTCGTTGGTCGGCCATTTCAAAAGAGTGCGCCTTTCAACGACTCCTGCGCCGAGTTCCACAACCCTCGTTCCTACGGAGGAGTGAAGTTGGATAATGTCGGTAAGAGCATGTCTCAAGGTCCAGATTCATGGAAGGAGGGGTCGGCTCCATTGTTTCTTCATGAAGAATGGTAAGCACGCACTTCTTGGTTTCGAGGCCTGCATGCAGTTTGGCATGGTGAACTGAGTGGATTCAGGATTGGAAATGAGTGACATGTAGCAGCAGGAGATGCCCGAATTTCCCGCAGTCTTCCAAGGGCATGGAAGAACCAAGAGGGAGTCCAGGATTGTACTTAATGAAGACATTCAAACCCATTGTCATATCGGCCCGACGTGTTCGTCACGCTCTTTGTGACCCCTTAAAGACGGAGCTTCACAGGATGGTCGTTGGCGGCATCATCGAGAAAGTCCAGCAGCCGACTGATGGGGTAAAGCTTTGATTCTAGTACAAAAGCAAAGGGGAAGATCCCCGTCTGTGTGGACCCCGAGGACGTAGATGCTTCCGTAAAAATAGAACATTGGCAGTTGCCTCGCAGGGAAGATATTGAAGCGGAGTTGGCAGACGCAATGTATATTAGCAAGCAAGCAAGCTGGTTTCATCAAATCCCGCTTGACAACTGTACATCCCAGATCCACACATTCGCAACACCTTTTGGCGCTCCGCTATTTAGGACTTCCTTTCGGCATTGATTGAGCGCCTGAGGTTTTTTAGAAAGGCATGGGATAAATCTTTGATGATCTCCAAGGATGCCGAATTTACATTGAACACATTTTCTTGTGGCTGTCTTCACGCGAAGAACATGATTGGTGGCTACCAGCAGCATTGAGAGCTGCACAGATGGGTGGCATCACACTGAATGCCGAAGAATGTAAGTTTAGATCAGACGAGATACTCTACCTGAGAGACAAGATTAGCTGCAATGGTGTCAAGCCAGATACTGAGCTAGTGCAGTGCCTCCGTGAACTGTCACTCCCAAGAAACAAGAAGGAGGTTCATCGGTTTTTAGGAGCGGTTAACTACTTCGGCAAGTTTCTTCCTAATTTATAAAAAATATCAGCCATGATTCGAGCCTTAGCTAAAGACGACTAATTCCTTCGAATAGGACCAGTGGGGTGCACTACAGCGCATATTAACTGAAGGTCCAGATAACACGTGCATCGAAAGAAGCCTTAGACGCTGCTCGGTTTCAACAGCACGAGAGAAAATGGCGCCCAGTGGGGTATGCGTCACAAATTATGACGGACAGTGCAGAGCAGATACTCACAAATTTATAAAGAAAAAAAAACCGCTTGTGTTCGGACAATTTATCATGATTGAAACCGGTCATTGTCCGTTAATAGCGATGGCAAAAACGCAATGGGGACATGCCACCACCCCTCCAGAAATTTTATTTTGCGTCTAATGCTGTACGACTTCAAATTGCAGTTCGTTCCCGGCAAGCAGCTTGTGCTGGTAAATGCACTGTCCCGCCTAACAACGACAACCACCGATGCGGCCACGGAAGACGTCGAAGTCCATGCAGCCGCTGTACTTTCTACGGTAGTGATCATAACAAGACCAGGAAACGACTCGTCAAAGGAAACGGCGCCAGATGGTGAACTCCAAGAAGTCTTCGATGGCCTGACGAATAAAGTGTCACTGCAAGGCAAGTTTAAGTCATTCCAATCGGAACTTTCGGTCCTCAATGGTGTACTCATAAAGGGTTTCAAAGTGGTTATTCCATGAAACCTAAAATCAGTGATGCTGCAAAGCGTGCAGTGCGGACATGGGGGTGTTAAAATGCTTATCTCACGCAAGGTAATTAATGCTTTGGCTGGGAGTAGCCGTAGCTTTTGCAGCGTGGATCAGCAAGTACCCTACATGTAAACAGTGTAGCCTATCGTCATCCAGATGAACACTGGTGCTCTGCAAAACCCCCTGGCAGCCCTGGGCAAGAGCTGGGACAAACCTGTGTCAATTTGCTGAAAGGAACTACGTGCTTATCTCCGACTCCTTCTCCAATCTCCCGAAAGTGGCTGGAATCCGGGATACGACGTCAAAAGCAGTGATCGAAACTGTGGCAAGCGTTTTCTCAAGACACTGAATACCTACGGAAGTATGTACCGATGGTGGATCCCAACTTACGGCACGACAATTCCCCGATTTTGCTGCCGTACTTTGATTTTGTGCTCGTGACTTAAAGAACGTACTTTCCCAGATCCACTGACAACGGACAGAAAGGTGTCCGAGTAGTAAAGAGGTTTCATGAAAATGTGCACATTCCGGCGAAGATTTTGATTAGGCCTTCTGAATTACAGATCGAAGCCGCTTGAGTGTGGAGCAGCTCTCACAGAACTACTAATGGGCCGCAGGCCGCGTACTCTTCTGCCAGACCTTGGTACCAGTACAGCACGCCCCGTGCGCAAACATACCTAGGGCATGGATCAGGTCACCACCTCGTTGACTTAGAAGAAGGCGAGATAGTTCGAGTTTGAGGCGCCAAGTCCTGGGGCGCGGTGAAGGACCGAGGTCATACCGAGTTCGCGCGGAACAGGGCTGAGATGGCACCTTCTGAAAACGCAAGAGTCATTCACTTCCTCAGATGAGATTATCTCGGATGGATCCGACACCACCGGCGAAGGCCTACCACCTACCATACCACCTTAGCTGGCAGCTCAAGGCTACAGCATACCTCGGCAAACCTCACTCATGAGGGCCCTCACTCACCCTCACTCACCCTCATCTTCACAGGTGAGGTGAGGGTGAGTGAGTTTCTGAACCAGGAAAATTCATGAGTGTGAGGGTGAGTGAGGGCCGTGAGGGCTGTGAGGACCGTGAGTGCTGAGGGCCGTGAGGGCGGTGAGTGCGTGAGGGGTGTGAGGGCCATGAGTGCGTGAGGGGCGTGAGGGCGGTGAGTGGCGTGAGGGCGGTGAGTGCGTGAGGGGTGTGAGGGCCATGAGTGCGTGAGGGCCGTGAGGGCGGTGAGTGTGTGAGTGGCATGAGGTGCGTGAGGGGTGTGAGGGCCGTGAGGGCGGTGAGTGCGTGAGGGGTGTGAGGGCCATGAGTGCGTGAGGGTGTGAGGGCCGTGAGGGCGGTGAGTGCGTGAGGGGTGTGAGGGCCATGAGTGCGTGAGGGGCGTGAGGGCGGTGAGTGCGTGAGGCCCCCTTCAGACGGAGCAACTTTCTCAGCAATTTTGGTGTTGATGGCGGGTTGTTCCTTAGCTTTCCCTAGATCGACACGAATTGCTGAGATCGGGTCGGGTTCGAAACAAGCGAGCAACTCGGAGCAATTTAAAGACGTTTGAAGCGGCTGCATCCAATCAAGGTCGCGATATTTTCACGTGATAACTCGTGCCGGTGATGATGACAACAAAAGACTTGGTTCTGGTTTGAAATTGATCGTTTTTGGAAATAAACTGTTTCAGAAAGATGCATTAGTATTCTCAACGAGGTTTAAATGCACAATAACACGTTTATAGCGCGTAATTGTATGTCTAAATAGTGCAAGAAAAATAAAATTTCATGATGATGATGGCAAATTGCAGGAATTGGTTGCTGCTTGTGAACGCGGGCGGCCCGTGTTGCTGGTGTTGCGACGTCAAGTTTCTGGGCGAAATTGCCCCATCTGAAGCGGGCCTGAGTGGCGTGAGGGCCATGAGTGCGTGAGGGGCGTGAGGGGTGTGAGGGCCGTGAGGGCGGTGAGTGCGTGAGGGGTGTGAGGGCCATGAGTGCGTGAGGGGTGTGAGGGCGGTGAGTGGCGTGAGGGCCATGAGTGCGTGAGGGGTGTGAGGGCGGTGAGTGCGTGAGGGGCGTGAGGGCGGTGAGTGGCGTGAGGGCTAGTGAGGGCCGTGAGGGCGGTGAGGGCGTGAGGGCCATGAGTGAGTGAGGGGCGTGAGGGCGGTGAGTGGCGTGAGGGCCATGAGTGCGTGAGGGGCGTGAGGGCCGTGAGGGCGGTGAGGGGCGTGAGGGCGGTGAGGGGCATGAGGGCCGTGAGGGCGGTGAGTGCGTGAGGGCTGTGAGGTTCAGTGAGGGTGAGTGAAGGGCTGAAGGTGAGTGTGACTGTGAGGATGAGGGTGAGTGAGGGGCTGAAGGTGAGTGTAGCTGTGAGGGTGAGGGTGAGTGAGGGGCTTAGGTGAGTGTGGCTGTGAGGGTGAGGGTGAGTGAGGGCGACTTAAAATTCCGACCTCTGGGCTACAGCACCAGCAGTGCCCCTGGCCTACATCCTGGATCACCACCATCTTCACGTCTCCGTCCCAGGTGAGCGTCCCGACAAGTGCGCACACCAGTCCGCTTTACTTACGATGAGAACTTCCAGCAAGATGTGTGACGGTGCAACATCAAACGAACGAAGTGCCTTCTACGTGTGTGTGTTTTCGCATTGCTAATTACTTTTTTTTCCAATGAAGAAAGGGGAATGCATCAGCCATTGGCCACGCCAATCCAAGCCAACCTACCAGCCAGAGCGTGACACTTCAACGTGCTTGTTTGTCGTTGTTCTTATACCTTTTAAATAGACAATACAAGCACCATCCCCTTCTAAACTGTCAGTTGACTGTTGCAAGGTAAGGGGTGGAGAGGGTACAAAATAGAAAGAGGTTGGCTAAAGTGGAAAACGCGAAGTGTACGTCGTGTCTTTGAAGGCCGACGTACATCTCACGCTTTCCATTTTCGCCCACCTCCTTCTTCCCTCTCTCCTGTTCATTTTTTACCTTCCTTGGCACGGTTCCCTCGCAGTTTAGGAGGATGACGCTAAGATGATTATCTTCCTTGCAGAAAACCTAAGATATACGTCGGCCTCTGCCGGATATTTATATTAGGCTCAATCAGCGTTCAGTACAGTTTCCGAACTTCTTGCGTTAGTATCAAAACAAGAATGTAGGTTACAAGAAAAATTAAAACAGAAAACTTTAGCCCAGCAACTTATTTATTAAAAGCGTGCAGTTTCGCTAGCTACCGATCTAAACAATCGACTAATGGCGAATTCGGGTGGTCGAGCCGGCGGCACCGGCCACCAGAAACGCGCCGGCGGCACACCACGTGACCCTCAGCACCCGAACATGAAATGCCAGACGGTGGCAGTTTATTTCGCCGCTTTCCCGCAGGGCACCGCTAGCGAGACATTGGCGCTGTCTTTTTTAATACAATTTTATGTCGTTCAGAGATAATTACACCACTCACTTTATCGAACAAAACATATAACACACCTGTCTCAAGATATCACTTTCTTGTATTTCACCACAATAATTGTAGACTATAATAATTTTCCCGCGTTCTAAAATATGTCCTTGAAATCACTTGGCATGCACAGCTCTTATGTTAGCTCATAATAAAAACAATCGAGCGAAAAACTGTGTTTCTACTACGTAAAAGCTACGCTCGAAGCCGTCTGCTCAGCACTAGAGCGCGGCGCACGTCAGCCTACTGCCGTGACGTCAATGGAGGCGTGTTCTGTCCTTCTTTTCTACGTAGTGCTGGTCTGGCGACCGCTCGCCCGGTTGTTCGGGGATCGGGCTTAGCCGGCTGGGAAACTCACCACGCGAACAGCTATTGCCGGTTTTCGGCAAAATAGTTTCCGGGCGACTGACCACCCGAATTGTTTCATAAGCGTTTGCGACTGGTTAACGTGCCATATTTGTCATAAGACATTACCGTGAGGATTATTTCATCTGGCACTCGCTGCAAAATTTAAATCCTTGTTGGTCAGATGCTTAAACTGGAAGTGAGTAGTGGTCTCCAAAAGAGTTAAAGAGGAACCATTTGCAATCTCGAACACTCTAGCACCGTTTTCCATCTAAACGAGAACGACTTTGGCATTGGCACATGATATTTATAGCTACCAGTACTATTTGACTGAAAGTTACTTAATAATATAATATATATATATATATATATATATATATATATATATATATATATATATATATTCTTTTTTAATTCTCTTTTCACTTAAAAAAGCGCTATGCTTGTGACATTCTGTACCTAAAGTAATGGTAATTTTTATATCCTAAAGGGGAGTCAAACTTATTTAGAATGGTTGAAATCTATAACTCTCATAATACGCGGTAGAATAATGCGCAAATGTCAAGCAAGTAAATATTGTCACGAATGAAGAGGTAATGAAACAAAAATAACGTAGGAAACTAAATGTTTAATGAGGCGAACTTGCGCCCAAAACAAAAAGAAAAAATATAACAGCAGAGCGTCCCAGGCGTCGAAGGCGGCGAAACAGCAGGATCGAACGCTGAGGCGAAACTGACTTTGACTCGCCACGCGAAGCCCTTATGTACACGCGTGGGCTTCTGGAATGATCGGCGTAGAAGGTTGAAATTGTAGAACATTCCGACCTTGAACAAGCAACAGGATTCTCGAATTTACCAGAACACTAAATTGCAGGAATAAACATAAGATGCGTCGCTTCCAAAAATCGAACCCTGACTTTTCGCGTGGGAAGCAGGCACAATAACCGTTGGGCCACGCGCGCACTGCCTACTTGGCCGGTTGCGCGCGCGGCATTACCAAAGTTACTAGATTCGTCGCATCGAGGCCGGAAGACATAATTCAACTTAGGAGCGGGGAATAAAAAAAGCAATAAAATGTTGGAAACATTTGAGTGTTTATGACAAGTGTACTTACACGAGGACCTTATTTGTTTACAAAAATACAAATTTGGTGTGTATAAGTGGACAGAATATTATATTTCTGATATTAAAGTCTCATAATTAACATCCTTTTTGAAAACGTATTAACACCTGTTTTAGTGTATCTAGGCGAATCAGAAAGAACTCAGTCAGTTTTCTACAATATTAAACGCAGTGTTTACACATAAACACGTTCTTCAAAATATTTGGGAAGAAGAGACGCAGGTTGAAATATAAAACAGAAACCCTCAACAAAATTGACGGTTGCTGCTCTTCACATCGTTCTTCAAAATTTTTATTCTGGTAATAAATGTATTGTCCTCAATTTCGCCGCTTCCTGTTGTAATTTAATTTTCTTCAAATACCCGCTGAAAGAAAAAAAAGCGAGATAACCGAAGGTGGCTTGTAATTTACCTGACAGCCGGAGCCAAAGCACGCAACTTCACTGAACACGACACGATAAGACACTTTTTCGCATTTATCTTCGATGTTTCGTGAGTATTTTACTTCGCCCTCGAGGAACCATTAGGGGAGCAGAGCTACGGATCTCCGGGAATACGTTAAGTTCGCTAAGCCCTCTTGGGAGCTTCGCTAATTCGCAAGCGTGGACCGCAAGCGAGTGTCGTCGAAGCTGGGCCGTTATCGCATCACGTTTTCTTCTTCCTTTCTCGTGGAAAAGCCCGAGGGCAACTAGGTTCGCAAGCTGCACCGTCTCTTCTAGCCTCATCATCGCGTGCACGTGTCCCACTGACCCCATTTTGATAATAATGTGCCATCGACGAAAGCCGCTACTTAGGCTTAGTGCTTGCTTCGCTCGTTCACTTTGTAAGCTGCAAAGTTGCCCTTTTTTAGCATAAAGGGCGTAGCGGCAAGCACACTTTACCTAAGGCGCTTTTTGCAGGAGAATGAAAGACATTAGCGGAAGCCCATGCAAAGCTTTTTGTAAGCACGAGAGCTTACTCTATACCTGGAAAGCATTTACGATCACAAAGATTTTAGGACTTTGCATCATTTCATTGAGCTTTTTTGTCCCCAATGTTTTTATTTAGCTACAAATCACAGCCGGTACGACCCGTGGATATGTCTCACCTAACATAACCTAAAACAAACTTTCTTTTCGGAGCCTAGCTCACCCTAAACATTTTTCTAGTTGATTTTGATTTAACAAAACAGACGCAAAGTTCATTCGCTCACAGTCGACACAACGGAATGCAAGTATTTGTATTATAAGAATGTGACAAGAATTTGTAGAAACTCAAAGTGAAAAAAAAAAATTAACATTTGCCCAGGAAGACATTTTGGTGGGCAAAAGACCTGCTTTAGTAAACACATTCATTCAATTGATCTGCAAATCTAGGGTGTTGGAGATATAAAATATCCAGTATTATTATGCAACTTTTTTATAGCGTGAACATATTTAATACTCAATGCGCGCAAAAATATTAAAATTATCCTTATCCAAGAAATAATAAAGAATGGCAAGCATTCAACAACATATTTAACAAAGCAGGTATGGGACCATGTCATCAATTCAGGTATACCATTGACATTGGGTTTACTTTTTCAGAAATGGTCTTCATATAAAATTCCTTCGCGCTTGTTCTGTCCTAACGTTTCTTTAGATCTCATTTTGGTGTGCTCATCAAGGAGTGTGATCTGCTGGCAGAAGGATAAATATTCGCCAGGGTCCACGTGACGATTTGAGGTTTGAGGCATCCGCGTGTCCCCCTAACCCTTGAAGTGTATAACGATATCACTTTATTGAAGTTGGTACCTCTGAGTGTTAAGAACTCAAAGTCGCTCTTCAGTGTAAATAATATTAGAATCGTTTTTCCCGTAGCAGTACAGCAGAGGTGTGGCAGCTGTGGGTACAATCTCAAGTGGCCATGATATCTATGTTGTATTTCTACAATAGTTAAATAAACTATTCTACGTGAGCACATGGTAAAGATGGTACCACAATAGCACGCATATCTTTATAACGTCCTCCGCAGCCTGCGATATTCAAGGTCATATTCGAACAACGATTGATTAAAGATATTTTGCTGTGGTTCCCACGAAAAAAACAAACAGAATATTATTGTTTAATAAAATTTTTCAAGATGGTAGCGTACCTTCAACTTGATAGGAAAATATTTTGAGATTCTAATATACTTTATTTTACTCTTGGGAGCAGCTAAATGTTTTAAGCCATTTTTATTAACACCTTTCCAATAACCCTAATATCCACAGTTATGTGCAGATGATCAGAGACAAAAACGGAAATAAAATAAAATAAATTGAATTTACCTTTCAACATTACCTTGAATTGTTTTTGTATCGAAGGGGACCAGTTTAAATCTCAGTAAAACTATGTAAATGGTGACAAAGTACAAAACATTGTAAGGGCACATTAATGCAGGCATCCGATTCATTGGACTTTGATGCCACATAGAAGCCTGCTCCGTTCTGACTGTCCTGAAGTTGCGATTATTTTAAATACGTTTTTCGTTACCTTTTCAATTAGTAGAGTTGAGCGCATCAGTTCGAGTATTTCAAGTGCTCTCCTGATATCTCTGGTAGAAAGAACCCTAAATACGACGCTTCCTAAGACCTGGCAGAGCGGACAACTGTCATCCCTCCCTTGTAATTTATTTTTCAGTAAATTAACACGCGATATAATGTTTTTTCACTAGATGTTGAAATTTGAAAAGTTTGAAGAATCTAAAACTGACACAACATTTTCTAAAAAAATGCATCGTTTTCACCTCTACATTTTTACAAAGGGCACTTTTGCGTAGAAAAGAACTCGTATTGTATTCATTAACTCGGAGGTGGAGGGGTGGGGGGAGGGGGGGGGGGGTCTCATTTGAAGACATATGGGCGGAGCGGCGACCCGACACGAAATCCCGATGTAAGTGCTGGTTATCACATTACTTGATTTGCTAGAAATGAATTTGTCCTTGCAATAAGCTTAGGACGCCTACATTTAGAAACCAATACCGCAAAATATCCATAAGGGCTCTTCGCACTTCCAACTGCTAATCCTAGATTAACAATCCATTTTTTTTTTCGTTTCATATAGGCCATTCCAATAGACCCCCTGCGGCCGTCGAATTTGGTTAGAAGATTATAATCTAAAGATAAGAAGGGAAAGCATGACGAAATACCTGATTAACGTTTTGTATTTTTGCTTATTAGGGACATATTTTATCCTGGTGATTTACTGCTTCTCCATGCACATAGAGCTCGTGAGGGTAATGCATGAATAATCACGTAGAATCCTAATGGAACTTTCCATACTTCGTGAAGCCCGTTCGAGGTAGATGATAGAAAGGGCGGGGCTACACAGCTCAAGCCGTGGCCCCTAAAGTCGTCGAACACAAAGCGGAGGCCGAGGATTAAGGAGCGCGCCCATTCGACTCTCACAACGATGGCGTCGCGCATTTATCGCCCAACTTCCATCGGTACATTCCGCAAACTTTCGGCTCCAATCTTGTGT
The DNA here is from genome assembly GCA_037355805.1 of Ixodes ricinus. Taxonomy (NCBI): domain Eukaryota; kingdom Metazoa; phylum Arthropoda; class Arachnida; order Ixodida; family Ixodidae; genus Ixodes; species Ixodes ricinus. The sequence goes on along the minus strand of JAZHYW010008048.1, from coordinate 70,483 downwards.
TTCACGAGTTTAAGAGCCTTGCAGTGAAGGCGTACCGTTTACTTTCTCTTACCGTTGGAATCGTGCCCACAAGTAACCTCGCTTTTGCTGTTGTTTTTTTTAGTGAAAACTACAGTCACGTGACATCGTTGGCCCAGTTGACCGCTACTGTTTGTTCACCCTTAAAGGGACACTGAAACTACAAAAAAATTACCTTTAATTGTTTTTCCAGGCAATTTAGTATAGTGTCAGAAGACTACTGTGCACGGCGGCTGCGAAGAGATAGTCGCCGGAAGTCACGTGGCTACCGCTCCCTACCCATTTTGTTTTCCGGCTCCTCCGGTTCTCGGGCAAGCAGACGACGACAACCAGGACGTTGCTGGAACCGTTAGTGTCGGGCGATTGTTTTGCACTTATATCCCTTCCCATCGCTGTTCTGTGCTTTAAGATGGATTGGCCGGTAGACCACGAACCACAGTCCCGCAGTAGTGATCCCTCGTCCATCGCAGCGTTGGTTCGTCGTGCGTCTCCATCACGTGGTCTAGCCTGTGGTACGTCACCATATTCAAAATGACGTGTATAACTATTTCCTATGATTTCCGCAAACATTTTTTTTTTCGATCGGCGTTTTTGCAGGTCAATGAAAGCCACGAAATGTGGGATCATATATATGGGCGGTTTTCATTCGGATTCAGGCAACGAGTGGCAGTCATATTTTTTATTTTGCTTCAAATATTTATATTTCGTGGAGCATGTTCCTAGAAGAACAATCCTTTTTATTTTCTTGTCCTGACATGATTAGTTCCTGAGAAAAAAAAATCAATCTCAAAGAAGCGGGAAAGAACTACGAGGTTTTGACGATTGTCGTGTGTGGCGTTTTTGAATCCCTCTCAATTTCAAAGTATTAAAAAGAGAACGTCAACATTTTTTTAGTGTCATATATAGGCATGTAATATATAGGCATGTAGAAAAGCCAACATTATAACTGCTATTTATTATTCGTCGCTCCAATTTTTGTAAAAATCCCCCAACATGCCTCCGCGAACAACTGTGACCTAAATTGCGGATTTTATTTTGAGTCGACTATGTTTAGTATCGCTTTTAAAATATTACCACGCGTAGAACCCTTCATCGACTTTCAAATTAAACAAAGATTGTGTTTTTATAATGTACGAGTACTGAGATATAAATTATGAAACAGAGAGGGTTTTCACTTTTCGGTCAAATTCAGCACAAAGTATAAAAAAAAACATTTTTAATTTTTTTCTTTTTCTCGCGTTGCGTTCTCTTCACACCCATCTTTTAGTCAGAATACATTCCGTTAATAGTATTTGCCTTGGTTTTGAGTTTTAAGCCTCTAAAAATGCTAAAAAAGAGCAAATGCCAATGGTGGGATTTGACGATTTTCGTGTGTGGCGTCTTTGAACCACTCTCAATGTCAAAGTATTCAAAAGACAAAAGTGTCAATATTTTTTATTGTGATATATATGCAAGTCAGTAAAACGACATTCCATCTACTATTTATTATTCGTCGATCCAATCTTCGTAAAAATCCCCAAACATGCCTCCGCGAAGCAACTGTGACCTAAACTGCGGATTTTGTTTTTAATGGACTATGTTTAGTTTTGTTGTTAATATTGCCGCCTGCAGAGCCGAGAAAGCAACGCTCGGTCACGGTCTTCTAGAAGATTCCCATTCATTCTCGCACTAGTTGTAACTTTCCCTTTGCTTTGTTGTTCTCGAAAGTGCCAGTTCATCCTCGCCCCGAGCGCGCGACGCTCGAACCTTCTTTGCCGAACTTTCGAGATAGTGACGCACGGTAGATAAGCAGCTACCCGCGACCGTGTCGAGGCAGTCTCGCACGCTCTCTGATTCGCCGCCGAATCGCCGCCTGCTTTTCTCCTGCCTCGACGCTCTTTCGTTCTTTACTTATTTTTGGTTGGCACAAGTTCGCCCATTAAATCTTTATCTTCAGTTCACTATTCGCCTTCTCGTCGCCTTAATTCGTGACATTTCTGGTGGAGGTGCGGGGTATGAAACCCGTGCAACGTACCCCTACAAGAACTCGCTCAGCAAGCCCAATTTCCCGACGACCTTCCGTTGAAGACGCGGAGCATCGTGCCAGCCGCCGTATTCAAGGGTTGCCCCCGGAATTCGGTCTGCTGCCGCAGGAGACCAACCAGTCGACGAAGCCGACAATGGACCCTCAGTCGTCGCAGACCCCGACTGCCGCCCCCGTCGTTTACCTGCCCGTCGCCCCTCGTACGCCGACGTCCTTCCACGGCGAGATCTACGAAGACGTCGAAGACTGGTTGCAGCAATACGAACGGGTGGCGCTGCACAACCAATGGACTCCCGAACAGCGTCTGCAAAACGTTTATTTTTCCCTCGAGGGAACGGCGCGACACTGGTTCGAGAATCGTGAAACCTCGATTACGTCATGGGACCAGCTGAAAGGAGAGCTCCGAGGGACGTTCGCCAGTCAGCACCGAAGGGAGAGAGCCGAAGACCTCCTTCGGACGAGGACGCAAGGCCCCAACGAAAGCGTCACCAGCTTCGTTCAAGACGTCCTGCGTCTGAGCGCGCGTGCCGACCCACAAGCCACCGATGACAAGAAGCTGCGTGTCCTCATGCGCGGGGTGAGGGACGACATCTTTGGGGGCCTCGTCCGCAACCCGCCGACCACCGTCGAAGCGTTTGTCACGGAGGCAACGAACATGGAGCGCGCCCTCCAAGCACGCGCCTCCTACTACCAACGACATCCCGGCGTCGTTTCCTCCACGCTGCTTAACGACGACATCGGCGCCCGTACCCGGGACATCCGTGAGGTTATCCGCGACGTCGTCCGGGAGGAGCTCCAGAAGTTGCTACCTGCGGCCAGTCCTCCGGCATCTCTCTCCATCGCTGAGGCTGTCCGTGAAGAAATTCACCGGACACTCCGGCCAGAGGTTCCCGGCACCTTGGTGGCGCAAGAGGAACCGACGCTGAGCTACGCCGCTGTAGCCCGCCGTCCACCGCCTGTTGCCCGTCAATACCAGGCGTCAGCTCGACGGGACAATTCAACGCCGCAAAACTCCTCGACGACGCAAGAACAAGTCCAGCACGTCCGCCCGGAGAGACCCTCGCCGAGAAAAACCGACGTGTGGCGAACAGCCGACCGACGCCCGCTGTGTTACCACTGCGGGGAAGCTGGCCACGTGTATCGGCGATGCCCGTACCGGCAGCTGGGGCTACGCGGCTTCCACCCCGACGACCCGCGACCACGCTACGGCGAGCGACCCCGGGACATCGACGAATACCTCCGCCGGTCGCCATCCCCGGGACCGTCTCCCCGCCGCGGTTTCCGATCGCCGTCACCACAACGCCCTGCATCACCTCATCGTAGGTCCCGCCGAGAAAGCCTGTCCCCCCTGCCTCGCCGGGAAAACTGAGTGCGGCAATACCGGGAGGTGGTATTGCCGATGACGAACGACGCCAATATCCTCCACAAACGTCGGAGGGCTCCCACACTAGCGACGAGACGGATAGGAACGACGGTTCTGCGACGGTGTCGAATAACCTCGACGTAACCATCGACGGCCACGACGCGAAGGCACTCGTCGACACCGGAGCAGACTATTCCGTTTTAAGTGGGAAGCTCTCTCGCCGCCTTCGGAAAGTGATGACGCCGTGGGATGGCCCGAAAATACGAACCGCCGGCGGACATCTCATCACACCAGTGGGAAGGTGTACTGCGCGCGTGGACATCCACGGAGAGACCTGCCCCGTGAAATTCGTCGTCCTCAAGGACTGTTCGAGAGACGTCATCCTTGGCATGGACTTCCTCTGTGAGTACGGTGCCGTGATCGACCTTGGCGCAAACAGGTTGACGCTGCGAAAGCCCGTGCTACCTCCGGAGGGATCCAAAACGACGCCAGCCGCCGTCCGAGTCATTGCCGACCACGTGAACCTGCCGCCACGGTCGAGTGTTCTGGTGCCCGTCGTGACCGATGCAGTGGCCCGCGGGAAAGTCCTTCTGGAGGGCAGCGTCCAACTGCTTCTCGGAAGAGGAATAGGCGTCGCAAGGGGCGTAACGGAGCTGCAGGATGGACGTACTGTGGTCCTCGTGACGAACTTTCGACCGGAGGCGCAGCACCTCACGAAAGGTGCCACCGTAGGACACGTTGAGGAACTCCGGGCCGACGCCGAAATCGCCGCGATCTCCGACGAGCCCTCGCCGTGTCAGCCGCACAGTACACCACCGCCGCAGCTCGACGTCAACCCCAAGCTCAGTGCCACGGAACGACGACAGCTCGGAGACCTCCTCGCCGAGTTCGGCGACTGCTTTGCGACGACGTCGAGGGTGCGCCAGACAACAGTGGCGAAACACCGCATCGTTACCAACGAGGATGCGCTCCCGGTGCATCGGCCGCCGTACCGGGTCTCCCCAAAGGAACGAGAGGCCATTCATAACCAAGTACAAGAGATGCTGAACGACGACATCATTCAGCCTTCGAGCAGCCCGTGGGCCTCTCCAGTCGTACTGGTGAAGAAAAAGGACGGAACGCTTCGATTCTGCGTTGACTACCGGCGACTCAACGCGGTGACGAAGAAAGACGTGTATCCGCTCCCCCGCATCGACGACACGCTGGACCGGCTGCGCCACTCGCGGTACTTTTCGTCGATGGACCTTAAGAGTGGCTACTGGCAGATCGAAGTCGACGAACGGGACCGAGAAAAGACTGCCTTCGTCACGCCCGACGGACTGTATGAGTTCAAGGTGATGCCCTTCGGACTCTGCACAGCGCCGGCAACGTTCCAGCGGGTCATGGACACCGTCCTGGCAGGCCTCAAGTGGCAGACATGTCTCGTTTACCTCGACGACGTCGTGGTATTCTCGGCCAACTTCGACGAGCATTTGCGACGCCTTCGAGCCGTTCTTGAGGCGATCAGGACCGCAGGACTCACCCTCAAGCCGACGAAGTGCCGGTTTGCCTACGGCGAACTGAAGTTCCTGGGCCACGTCGTGAGCAACGAAGGTGTAAGTCCTGACCCTGAGAAAACTCGCGCCGTAGCGGCCTTTCCACCGCCCACCGACAAAAAGGCCGTCCGAAGATTCCTGGGACTTTGCGCATACTACCGGCGATTCGTTCAGGATTTCGCCAAGCTTTCTGCGCCGCTCACGCACCTCACGAAAGACGCCGTGAACTTCGAATGGGGTGAAGAACAACAACAGGCATTCGACGAACTAAAGCGACGGCTCCAGTCACCACCGATTCTCGGCCACTTCGACCAATCAGCCGAAACGGAAGTTCACACGGACGCCAGTAATACAGGACTCGGAGCGGTACTGGTCCAACGACAAGACGGTGCGGAGCGCGTGATCGCATACGCTAGCCGGACGCTGTCGAACGCGGAACGCAACTACTCGACAACCGAGAAGGAATGTCTGGCCGTCGTCTGGGCCATCACGAAATTCCGCCCGTACTTGTACGGGAGCCCATTTCGGGTGGTCACCGACCACCACGCGTTGTGTTGGTTAGCGAGCCTGAAGGATCCATCGGGACGCCTCGCTCGGTGGAGCCTACGACTGCAAGAGTACGACGTGACCGTGGTCTACAAGTCAGGCCAAAAACACAGCGACGCCGACTGCCTGTCCAGAGCCCCTGTCGAGTCAGCTACCGGATGTGCCAAAGACGACGGCGACGACGACGACCACTTTCTTGGCGCGGTGAGCATTCACGGTATGGCAGCGCTCCAGCGGGACGATCCTGAGTTGCGTGCACTGATCGACCACTTGGAGGGACGAGGGGGTACGATTCCCCGAGCCTTCTCACGTGACCTGCCAAGATTCGCCGTCCGGAGAGGTATCCTCTACAAAGAGAACTTCGGGGACAGCAACTCGACGTGGCTCCTGGTGATTCCTGCTAGTCTTCGAGAAGAGATCTTCCAAGCCTGCCACGACGACCCAACATCTGGTCACCTTGGCTACAGTAGGACTCTTGCACGGATCCGAGAGAAATACTACTGGCCCAAGCTCCCGAAGACTGTCCACCTCTACGTCCGTTCGTGCCACGAATGCCAACGACGCAAGAAACCACCGACGAAGCCGGCAGGTCTCCTGCAACCGATCGCGCCCCCGACTGCACCATTCCAGCAGATTGGAATGGATCTTCTCGGACCTTTCCCACCGTCGACGCAGGGAAACCGTTGGATAATCGTGGCAACTGATTATCTCACCAAGTACGCCGAGACAAAAGCACTCCCGTCGGGGACCGCCGTGGAAGTAGCCAAGTTCTTCGTGGAGTCTATCGTCCTCCGACACGGCGCTCCCCAAGTCCTGATTACGGACCGAGGATCCTCGTTCATGGCGCAACTGACACAAGAGATACTCCGCCTGAGCCACACCGACCACCGCCGGACCACGGCATACCACCCGCAGACCAACGGGCTGACGGAGCGACTAAACAAGACCATCGCCGACATGATTTCGATGTACGTGGACGTGGAACACAAGACGTGGGATGAAGTGTTGCCCTACGTCACGTTCGCGTACAATACGGCGATTCAAGAAACTACCGGCATTACACCTTTTCAGCTGGTGCACGGCAGAAAGGTGACGACGATGCTCGACGCCATGCTGCCCCACGACCCGACGGACGACAGCACCGACGACGCCCAGCTGGTCACCCAACGAGCAGAAGAAGTACGCCAGCTAGCCCGTCTTCGAATAAAGGACCAGCAACGTGTGGACGCTGGCCGGTACAACCTTCGTCGCCGCGACGTGGAGTTCCAGCCCGGAGACAGGGTGTGGGTGTGGACGCCCATTCGCCGCCGCGGACTCAGCGAGAAACTGCTAAAACGCTACTTTGGACCCTACAAGGTCATCCGCCGCCTCGGGGACTTGAACTACGAGGTGCTCCCCGACGGAACCCGACCATCAGGACGCCGCCGACCACGACCCGAAGTCGTACACGTAGTTCGACTGAAGCCGTTCTACGCGCGATAGGATTGCGGCACCGCATGTTTATTTCATTTCACCGTAAAATTGTTTAGCCATTTCTGTTTTCCTTTTACGTTGCATCGGGACGATGCACTTTTAAAAGGGGGGATAATGCCGCCCGCAGAGCCGAGAAAGCAACGCTCGGTCACGGTCTTCTAGAAGATTCCCATTCATTCTCGCACTAGTTGTAACTTTCCCTTTGCTTTGTTGTTCTCGAAAGTGCCAGTTCATCCTCGCCCCGAGCGCGCGACCCTCGAACCTTCTTTGCCGAACTTTCGAGATAGTGACGCACGGTAGATAAGCAGCTACCCGCGACCGTGTCGAAGCAGTCTCGCACGCTCTCTGATTCGCCGCCGAATCGCCGCCTGCTTTTCTCCTGCCTCGACGCTCTTTCGTTCTTTACTTATTTTTGGTTGGCACAAGTTCGCCTATTAAATCTTTATCTTCAGTTCACTATTCGCCTTCTCGTCGCCTTAATTCGTGACAATATAATACTACGTGTAGGACCTTTCATTGCCTTCCACATTATGTAATGTTTGTGCCTTAATCACGTACGAGTACTTGAGAAATAAATTATGAAACAGAGGTTTTCACTTTTTGTTCAATTTCAGCACGCTGTAAAAAAAAAAAAAGTAAATTTTTTTTTTGCGTTGCGTTTTTTAAATTTTTTTTAGTTAGAATACATTCTGTTAGAGTTACATGCACTAGTCTTGAGTTTTGAGCCCCTAAATGTGCTAAAAAAGCAGCAAATGGGTTATAGCTGTATATTTTACTCTTTATTATAATAATCTAAGGGACGTTCAATAAATCCTAATATAAAAAACATGAATGAAGTTTTCAATACCAAATGTCTAAATAATATAAAATCGCAACTGCCGGGATCGGGTTTTCAGACAATTTCGGCCGGTGCCATGATTGGAGGGGCCTCAAGCCTAAACCCCTAAATTCTATGCGCTACATGAAATATCAAAGTATACTATTGTAAAACATTAGAGTAAAATACGCTCCCTATTGGAAACCTAGATTTTTAAATGCGAAATTGTTGATATTTTTAATGCTAAATTCATGTTGATAACAGAACCAAATCATTTTTCAGCATATATTAAAGCTTAAAAACTCAAACCCAGTGCATATACCTCTAACGAAATGCATTCTGGGTAAAATAAGGGTGTAAAAAACGTAAAGCAAAAAACAAAACAAAATTATTAAAAATATTTTTTTTTATACAGCGTGCTGAAGTTGAACGAAAAGTGAAAACCTCCTCTGTTTCATAATTTATTTCTCAGTACTCGTACGTGATTAATACACAAACTTTGCATAATAGGAAAGGCAATGAAAGGTTCTACACGTGGTATCATTTAAAAAACTAAACCAAACATAGTCGACTAACCAAAAAATCCGAAGTTTAGGTCACAGTTGTTCGCGGAGGCATGTTTTGGGATTTCTTACAAAGATTGGATCGACGAATAATAAATAGTAGATGAAAAGTCGTTTTACTGACTTGCATATATATCACAATAAAAAAAATATAGAAATTCTCTTTTGAATACTTTGACATTGAGAGTGGTTCAAAAACGCCACACATGAAAATCGTCAAATCCCACCATCGGCATTTGCTCTTTTTTAGCATATTTAGAGGCTTAAAACTCAAAACCAAGGCAAATACCTCTAACGGAATGTATTCTGGCTAAAAGAAGGGTGTGAAGAGAACGCAACGCGAGAAAAGAAAAAAATTAAAAATGTTTTTTTTCTATACAGCGTGCTGAATTTGAACGAAAAGTGAAAACCCTCTCTGTTTGATAATTTATTTCTCAGTACTCGTACAAGATAAAAACACAAACTTTGCTTAATGTGGAAGGACATGAAGGGTTCTACACGTGGTAATATTTTAAAATTGATTCTAAACATAATTGACCCAAAATAAAATCCCCAATTTAGGTCACAGTTGTTCGCAGAGGCATGTTGGGAATTTTTAAAAAATTGGAGCGATGAATAATAAATAGCAGTTATAATTTCGGCTTACCTACATGCGTATATATCATACTAAAAAATATAGACGTTGCCTTTTCAATACTTTGAGATTGAGAGTGATTCAAAAACGCCAAAACTTCGTAGTTCTTTCCCGCTTCTTAGAGATTTTTTTCTCAGGAACTAATCATGTCAGGACATGAATATAAAAAGGATTGTCCTTCTTTGAACATTTTCCACAAAATATAAAAATTTGAAGCAAAATAAAAAATACGACTGCCACTCGTTGCCTGAATCCAAATGAAACCGCCCATATATATATTGTTAAATATTGCATGTGTGCCTTAGTTAACCCAGGAAATTGAATATACTCGGTATGCATCAGTTTGAACGTCACGTGACCGTGGAAAAAAGAGCGCGCGCCTGAAACCGCCCAATCCTCGACCGGCGGCTTTCGGGCGGAAAGAGTACGAATTTCGAGACGCAAATTGTGTTCTGGTCAGTTGGGTTCTTATTGGTCGTGTTCAAATAAAAACGTCGGCTAGCTTAAACACCCTTTCAGTGCCCCTTTAAGGCGCGGCTCACACCTGTATCCCAGTGTTGACAAAGTGCCAAGTAAGCCCAGCATCAATGTTTAGAGCTGCATTGTGTGTATACACTGGAAAAGACGGCATCTCATGTTGCGGAGCGTGTGAAACTCCGTAAAAGGAATAAAAAAAAGAAAAAGCTTAGACGGAAAAAAAGGAATATCTAGTTAGTAGAGTCAGGACGTGCTGACGTTTTCGCACGATAGTCGCTACGACATTCGATGTAGAGTTCGCAAGTCACAACTCCGAACAAAGAATTGCGTTGACCGAATAAATGCAGTGTGGTACGAAAACGGAGGCTAACGTGCAAACAACGAAATCTACGTCGTGTGTAAGCGACAATCACGTTTTTTTGTTTTTTTAGCTGTGATTGACATCGGTTTTTGAACAACAATGGCGTCGTCAGCGCGAGCCGAAAATTCGATTTAATGCGGCTGATGCAACAAACGAACGGACAGTTTGACTCTGACGTTCTTGACTTTCGACCCTCGCACAACTCGTTGAGCGCCAATAATGTTAAAGAACAACGCAGACGGAGTAGGACATCACGGCTTAACAACACTCGCTCGCGTGCGTAAATACCCAGATTCAACTGGTTAGAACGGCAATGGTTGCAACGGGCACTTATCGCGTCACAGCTAAATGTGTTTTTTCTAGCCGCTGAAAAAAAAAAAAGTCATGCGTTTGGAGCAGGGCGTTTAGAGACAGTCGCCCATTGAGGTCGAAGCGAACACTGAAGACGAATAACAAGTTGGTTATTTATTGTACACACTGCAATCTCATTTGACGTAATTGCTGGAGTGAGTACTCATCGGCTTGCAGTAATGGAGAACAAACATAAAAGAAACACCCTAGAAAATAATAATTATCAACAACTATATTTTGTCTCATCCTACGATGGACTAAAGGCCAAAGCCACGGGCCGCCAGGTCCAATCACGTTACACGCTACACTATGACATACTTAACATTGATTAGGGGCGTACGAATAATGCGCCGAATCAAAAAGCGCCGCATCATTTCTATAGTTTCGACACTGCAAACAGTCTGTATGTCGTGGCTTTCTTTGCGATGAAAATTTGATAATTCACTCAGTGCTATTCAATTCGTACCACTGTCCACCAAAACTCATTAGTGATCCTAGGCGGAGGAACCGACACGTGAATTGAAGCGAAATACCACGCAAGTTCTAAGTGGCTTGTGATTGGATCTGGTGGCCCGTAGCTTTTACCTTCAGTCCGATCTAGGGTGAGACGAAGTAGAGATATTACGACACAGGAAGGTGCATAATTACTGAAACAAAATAATTGTATGCGAGCATGCGCGTAGCAAATATTTAGAAAGAGGAGACACGGGACATTCCCTGAGAATACGCCGAAAATACCACCAGGAAGAACTGAGGAAACACGCGTGACGGCAACAGCGGTACAAATAAACCACTCCACCAGGGGAGGATCCGGCGCGGCCGTCGTTTTGTTTAATGCAAGTTAGGGGAGTGTTTTGTATTCCGCTAGTAAAGTATTTTCGCGTAGGCCTGTCAACGTTATTCCACAGCCCAACAGTACGTGGAAATGACGAATTTTTAAAACAATTACAATAAAACTGGAATGGCACAATGTTTTAATGATGAAATCGTCTACTACTTGAGGTAGCAGAGTGGAAAATGTTTTGTACGCTCAAAGCCATAGTTTTTATATACAATTTTACGTAAAATGTTTATCCGCTCTAAGGTGCGCCGGAAGAAAAGGCACTCGAGTCCCAGAGAGGTCATAGAGGTGGTAGGGAAGGAATATCTGCCATACTTTAGCACTGTATACGTTACGGAAAGAAAAAAAAGTATTCAATGTAGCAAACATCTAATGCTTAAATGTAACGAATTACATTTCAGGCGCATTCCCACTACCGAAAAACGCGCGTCGAGAGATAAGTTTTTTGCCTGTTTTTTTTAATTTTTAAAAAGTCGCGCGTCGACAACGACGACGCGCGACTTTTTCCCCTTGACGCCCGCGCTTGATCCAATCGGCGAGCGACCGGACGTGACGTGCCGTCTGTTTTCGGTAAGGACCTGATTTTGCTGTTTTCTTTTTCGCTGAAGTCGAAAGGCAGAGGAGTCGAGGGATGCGCGCAGTCGCCAAACGTCGCTGGAAGCGTTTCAGTGCGGAGAGAAGCAAGCCGATTTAAACATACAACTGTGAGCAGTGTTTTCTGTGCGTGTACGACGCTGTCAAACTACTGTGCGAAATTCGCCATCGTTTGACGAACTTGCTGTATGTTCCGAGATCGCAAAACTAGTGATCACCGCCAATGTGTTTTGTGCATTCTTTGTGTGCACGCCACCACTACGCGATACAACAGTTCCCCTAAGAAAACACTATGACACTATGCCACTAGCTTCTTTCAGTTGCTGTCAAAGGTACGGACATGCGGGCCTAGCACCGTGCTAACCTTTGTTTGTGCGAAAACGCGGCAAAAGAAAACCTTCCGACGCTACGCGATCGAGTCCGTGCCCGTCACATAGGCTGCATTCAACTGTAGTGCAAACGCATATATAATCATCGCCGTGGTCCATTCACTGAAGATGGTGTTTCCAAGCGCTTATGCAATCACGAACGCAGGGCAACAAAGATCGTATGAGACCGGCGAATAAAACATTTCCGTGTTTTCTCAACAAACGCCAGATCTGACGAGAAGACACCGACGTCGGGTGTCCCTGTATGACGGCATGCTTCTTTTATCGACGGAGCTTTCATCGTCGACCGAAACGGGCATTTCTTTCTCGGCGTGAATCTGCCTTTACGGTAACTCCTCCACAAAAGTAAGCTACCCTTACCCCTACAATTAATTGGTTATTTTCTCGCCGTTACCTTCATCCTCACTGTTCTAGGGTAAGGCCCCAGAACAGTAACAGGACCTAACACAAAAGTCTTAGGGGACCGTTTAATGTTGCCGCCAGTCAATAGGTTTTGACTCGAAATACGAATTCTACCGACGATGTGTCCTAAGATTGTAAAGAAAAAAAGAAAATTAGAATTTTTATATCGGTCCCAAAAGCTGACGCACAGCAAGACGACAGGCATGCAGGCAACGTGGAGTTTTCTTAAAAGACTAAATAAAAAGCAGCACAAATTAAAAAAACAAACAAAAACATTATCGTTTTCTAAAGATGAGAAGTGTTGCAATATCTTTCGAGTAGAGTGCCAGCTATTGTCGCACCGTTCTCAGTCGATTTTCGTGTGGAACGTTATTGCAGCGGAAGATGGAGCGTCCCTGCTATTGCGACATTATGCGAACTGTCGTTGTCACTATAGCAGAAAAGAGACATGGTTCATTCGCTTCAAACTCTCCGCGTCTTCAAAAGAAAAAAAAGACGACGGGACAAGTATAAAGGAGGGCACATATCCGCTACTCCAGCTGGGGTGCAGTTTGGCCATTTATTTTTCGTGCTTGTCTGCAGGGAGAGTTCGGTTCTTCATATCACGAAGCTCCTCCCTTCGTTGTGGGTGAGGAAGCTGACAAGTTTCATTTTAAAAACAACCAAACCACAAAACAAAATCGAGTCGAGGTGGTAGGCGACGTGAAGTGAGGCTTTGAGCATCTGAAGAATGCCAGACCCCTTGTTTTGTAAGTGCAGGTGACATCGTAATACCAAAAAAAAAACTTACGCTTCACAAAAAAAAATCCGATTTTTTTTGACGTTTTGATTTCTCGTGTTTTTTCTCCGTGAATGAAAACGAAAATCTAATCAATTACAATCATTGTCTGGAGTAAATAAGTAAGGAAATTACTCTACAATTGCAGTATAAAACGTGTGATTATACTTTTACTTAAATACTGATAAATATAACAATTAGAAGTAATTTGATTACTTGTAAGAGGTTCGGTACAAATCTGGTTGCACCTGTTGAAAATAAACTGAACCGCTTTAGCCTGAGCCACATCGAGCAAATAATCATGCATTTTTGAATAGCATAGATAACCTTTAAGACACTCATAACCAGAAATCTAGTCTTCTAATGTTCGGAATATTTATGGCATGTTGAACCGCAACAGCCCCGCGCTAGCAGCTCGCGATACATTTCAGATGTTCTGCGTTATGCCGTTCTACGTCTCACATAAAACCACGCAAACAGGTTTTACGTAAAAAAAACTAACTATAACAATTTTTGTACTTTGGGACTTTGTAATTTTACTCGGCGCTGATGTACATATCTAAAACCAAAATTAAGCAAATAATTTTGCAAAACAAAATACTTCTTTTTAAGGAAACGAAGAACCTAAGCGAACGTTGCATCTACTTAAGATGCCCCACGCCGAATTAAAAATAGATCTCTGCTTCCCAAGCACGATGCGAACAGGTAAATGTGCACTCGAGCCCTTACTGCGCTTTAGCCATGCGCTAGCGCGGAAGAAGCATTTATCACTGCCTATCATGCAATTTCTTTTGAATTTAATGTTCAGCGCAGAAAGTTTCTTTTAATTTCGAAGGGAGTTTGTTTATTTAAAACTTTCCAGGTGCCAAGAAATTTAAATCTCCTTCTATTTATCAGCTCTTGTTGTGCATGCACCTAGCTTTAACTTTTCGTGCAGACTTTTTTTTCCTCAATGATTGTCTGCTTTCTTTGCCTTCCTAAATCTCTACAAATACGAATTTGTAGACCATATATATACAATTTCTGGACTTCTACAAATACTAGTTTTATCCTCGTCAATAGTGTGCGACAGAATACGAAATGTAAATCAACGTTCTTTAAGCGAAGACATGCCGTGTGGTCTGCTCTCAATAGACCATTTGCTGTCTTACCCAAGCATCAAGGAGAATGCAGGGATTGGTGTTCCACGCGCCACACGCGCACGCCTTTCCTGTATAAAAGATTCGAAGTAAATAACCAAAAGAAAGCATTGACGAACGCGCGTGCAAGATGCCATTTGTTTTAGGTTTTGCTCTGGAAAAGTTACTACTGCTGAGGCCAGCACGTGCGGCGCGTGGAACACCAATCCCTGCATTCTCCTTGATGCTTGGGTAAGACAGCAATAGGTCTATTATCTCGGCCGACTACAACTTTAGTGCATTCTCGTTTCAAAAGGAAGCTCTTTTTACTGTTAATGCCATAGCAGTTCATGGGACACTTGGCGGGTTTCGCGCCGTCGACCACGCACCATATTGACGCGGGCCCCTTTCAGCACTCCGCCAAAGATTCCACACTGACGTCACGCCGCTAAAGTCGTGCCGCTCGACAAGGCTCTGACGTCACGCCGCGCATCACGTCACCTGCTACCTTGCGTCAGCTGAACAATGACGTGACATTGTCATGTCGAGATACGCTGCACACTACGCCACGCCACTTGATGACGTCAGGTGACACAGTGAGTCGCGTGACATTCAGCCGTCACGTGACAAACGTCGTCACGTCGGCACCGGACGCCATGACGCCACGTGGAAACATAAACATGAAACTGCTGATAAGGAAACAATAAAATCAGTGTTAAGCAAACTGTTTCACATGTTCATGAAATATTCTCTACTTATTGTACCCTGATTGATTCCAAAACGCTATGGAATTTTCGTCCAATGTGTTAACTTGGTTTAATACAAAGCGGTTACACGAAGTGGCTACACGGATCCCTAGCGTTCATCCAGTTTATCTCTGTTCCGAAATGACCTTAGAGACTCCGACGACACACTTCAGCTGTCGCAGTGTTTCACCTACGGGTTGCGTAAGTGCCCTGAATTTGTTAATTGATTCCACGGTTCGGCATGACCTAGGAAAGCGCTTACGCGTCAGAAATGTTCTAGATATATTCGTCGTTTTTTTTACAGTGTAGAATAATTGCGCCACAGGAGAATTCACTCGGCACGTGGCTTAATTTTATGGAAGAACATACCATCATCACGGAAACGGAATGATCAAGCGTTGGTGTTCTTAATCAAAGCGTCTTTCAGATTTTGTTGTAGGCAAGAAACATGACACTCTCCGTCGGGTAATAACAAAGTACCGCCTCCACACGGCTGTCCGCTTTCAATTTTCTCTTTGATTTTTAACGTTCAAACAACAATAAAAATGATGGCCTGTCTGTATTTAATTTTATTTATTCATTTTGCGGTAGTAGTTGATTGGTGTCGTTATGCGGCTCTAACTTTGCCTCGTCCTATCACAAAACATTTAGGTCTCTTGCGATGCAAGTGCTTATCGTATATAACAAAGAGTTCATAGTAAAGTGCGATGGCCAAAAAGATATAATTTCGCAGTCAAAGTTTGAATATTATCGAGCAAAGTCGTGAGAAACTGACATTTTTATCATAAACCGTAAAAAAGACCACCCCCTCCCCGCCCCCAAAGAAAGAACAAAAGAAAAAGAAGTTGCGTTTTTTTAAAGAAGTGTAACTATATAGGTCTAATCAAAAACTTTTTTCAAACGCAATATTTTTATTTATTCCTAAATATCTTTACGCGAAACCTCCAACTGAAGGTTACACCTGCCTCAGTGCTGCACTAAATTATAAGCGTAAGAATTTGCATCGAGCAAGCATGCGTAAAAGTGACCCAGCATTTTGTACAAATAAAAAACAATCAGTAGCACAAACTCAGAAAAGACGTGGGATGTACAGTCACGCAGGTACTAGATAGCGCACCGCGAGCAAGCGTTTTTGTTTCTTGCCTTTTTTCCCGAGGAGCGCTTGACTGGTGGCTAGGACGTCAGGACTCGTCCATGTGGAGGAGATAGGGGAAGCCCATCGACGCAAACTGCCGTTATCATCTCCGTCTAGTGTCCCCGCGGTTTGATGGAAAGGGGAGAGAATTTCCGGAACGGCATACTCGGCGACTACTCGTATGAAGAAGAGCAGAAAAAATTAATCAAAATACCTATAAGCCCTTTTTTTCAGTGGTTTGAAAGTTTTCTTTTCTCTAGTACGCTTGATTTTCTTTTTCTAAAAGTGCCTCTTTTTCGCGATTTTGTCAGCAGCAGTGTAAGCAGTTTTCAGCCGTCAGTAAACTTGCTCTCCAATTTTTACTGTTTTATTTTTGTGCCATTTCTATTATGACTTAGGCGCAGATGATAAGGCAGTTCGCATTGATGAGGTCTCCTTATCTGTTCCACATAGACGAGTCTTGACGTCAGCGCTATATTCTAACGTAAACAACCAGTCAAGTGCTCCTCAAAAAAGAAAAGAAAAAAAAAGAAATGCACCTGCTCGCGTGGAGCTATTTATTATCTGCATGACTGCATACACATGCAAACTAATCTTTTGTGCGAAGCTAACAAAACGAAAGATAAAACCCTAAATTTACAAATTGTTAGCGAGCCCTTTAAGCTACACCCGATTTAGTACTCTTGTACGCGGTGAAAAGGCAACACAATTTGAGGTCGGGCAGGTTATAAAAACCCCAAAAGAATTCGCTATGGTCGTCATGAACGTAGGTATCAGCACCCGAAAAGCATCTCCCTCGAAAAAAGTTAAACTAAAGTTTTCTTTTGATTTATGAAAAATTGTTGTTCAGGACAACGGCATACGAGAAAACGTTATACTTTTTCAAAACAACGAAAAGTTTTTTTTCTATTCTTTAAGACAACGTCTAATGTTTCGATGCTGGAACGATTTCTGATCTCTTGTCGTGAAACAGATTCGGGCACGTTTCAATTTTTTCTACCAAACATGCCGACCATGATTACTCCAAAGAGAGCTTAAATTAACCTGAAACGTGCACGTGGCGTTTTGTAAATGGCAATTTTCGCAATGCGTCTTGATTATACACCTTCGACACGACGAATCTCATCATTCGTCGGAATATTTGGTCTTGCAAACAGGATAAAGAAGTCCTGTTTCCGTCCTCGTCCTCGAAGTTTTATTCTTTCAAGTATTCGTAAGAATTATTAATTATTGATAATTTTGTATTTCCTATTTTTTAATTCAATCACATTAACAAAAAGTCGCAACATAATACTACAGCATATTTCCTAGCGGAAATAAAACCCTCTATTATTTTTGATGAATGTCATGTCCTCCCGAAAAATAAACAACCACAAATTCAGGTCGACGACCCAAAATGCATCGCCCGGTTTCCTCTCCGGGACTGACAGAGGCCAGCACAATATGCCGGACGCTAGTTACACGAGAAAAACAAGGGGAAGACACTCTGAGGCGGAGAAAGGTTTCTCATCCAAGAAGCGGTCTATAGCAGTGTTAGCTATTCTGCGCCCTTCAATAGCGTTAGTAAACAGCCCCCAGTACACCAATGCGACCCACTCAATGCAACTCCTTTGCTATTCATTTCTTCAAGCTCGTATGTCATTACTTCTTTAGATAGGTGTACTATTTGTCGAGTTGTCAGGGTTATTTTGCAAACCTTCGTTACGCTTTTGATTATGGCAACGCTTCTAGTCATTGAAGTGCTTGCATTTTCATTACGTTAACTAAAGTGTGCTTATGGTAGCACTCGGACGATGTTGATAATAGGTCCCTCCTCTAGAGCGCCAATTAGCGTTCCAGCACTGATCTTTTCCATAAACATATTATACGCGCATATCAAAAGCTTAACACGTGGCTAACAGGAAAACTTAAAATTTATTTAAGAAACATTAAAACAGTCCAGCTATAATATGCCAGATCGAATATCCAATCGCCCAAACACTCACACAATCGATCTCAATTCGCCATGACCTTGTACTCGACCGAAATTGACCCGCAGGCAGCGTAAAAAATATATTTCACCGGTTTTGTCTTACAGTCTGCTTCTTGACGACAAAGTCAGCTGCCGCAACCAGGGGCATCAACCCAAGGTGTGACCATTTTTGCCGACCGGAAATGAACAGGACTTCCGGTCAGGCTGGTTGGGTAATTTGAGAGAGTCGAGTCGAATCTCATTGCTTTTCCAAGGTTAGAGGAGAGCGACGGAACGCAATGGGACGTTGGGAGGCTTCCCAGCGCTGATATTACCAGGATTCTGAGATGGAGGGGTATCAGTATAGCAAACCTCTTGGGAAGCGATTGCCTAAGGACAAGAGAAGTTTGTATCGTAATAGACTTTGCTCAATATTTTTTCCTTTGTACGTTCAAAAGAAACCTTGAAGGCATAACACTTTTTGGATTTTCCCGGTTAGTGGCTACTGAAGAGAGAGTTTGGCCCCAACCGTTTTCGAATGTTTTTATTTTTTTTATTTTACGAAACATATGAACATTGTCCCTTATGATTACTAGCCTGGAAATCTTCATATTCTCAAAACAGACGTTCTCAGACCATCGTATTTTCGATGAACATACTTTGCTGGCTACGATTTAAGAAATAATAAACATGGAAAACAGAGAAAACGCAACCACATTGAAATATCTGGCTGTGGTGTCCCTGTTTTACATGTTTATTATTTCTTCAATCCTGACGCGTACCGACATGCTCTTCGTCCATCAATACTCTACTAAAGCAGAGTTAAATCAGAATATAAATTTTCTCACGTCATTCTTATAATTATGCATAACTACGCTTCAAACGTCAAAGACATATTTATTTTCTTGTTTTTATATTTTACTTAACAGACACTTGCGTTGAATAAATGTCTAAACTAATTGAAAAAAAAGAGTCACCGTTAGGTCCTTTTACAAAGTGACGTCTCCAAAATGCTGACACGTTTTTTGACGCCGCAGTAAGTTTACTTAATCGAGAACGCAGTGCGCAATTATGCACGCTTATCAATTAATTTCTAGGTAACACATGTTTGTCCCCATTTGTAGGTCACAGTTTATAATGAACGGATAGCTGAAAGGAAATAGAAGTCCAAGATTTTTGTTTTGTTCCTAATTTTGTTATAAAGCAGATTGTTAGTTCGGGGGTACAGACGAACATAAACATTTCATGTCTTTAATAAACTAAAAAAGATATTTTTTTAGAAGAAGAAAAATAGTTCGAGCTGCTGTTCCCATTACTATGCGGCAGAGCAAACATTTTCTTCTAGAAATGATACACAGGTTCGTTTTACCCTCATAGCGGAACAAACAGCTAACTACACTGTGAATTTCTCTTCAACACAGCAAAGTTCCAAAGTAACTGATACTTGTTTTTAAAATTCTTTTAGTATATGTCTTCTTCCACACTGTGACGCCTATCCGTATTCCAAAATTTGAAGGCTTTGGGCAATGCGCCAACAGAAGTAATGTTGTCCATAAAGACAGTTTAATGTGCCAAGTTATGACATCGCAGATAACGTGCAGTGCGCTATGAACTGAACCAGAAGTTTGACGTAAAACGTGTCCCTCGGTGTCAGACTTCCGAAACTTGCGGGTTTCGGGTCGTTAGGTCCGTCTAACAGCTTTTGACAGAAATATCGACCGAAAAGTTTCCCGGGTTAGAATGATTATTACAGAGCGCCTTAGAATATAGCCTCGAAGTATACATTTTGTTTTGTTTTGTTGACATTATTGTTGATGTCTGAACGAGCAAGCACTTACCATCACAAGACGTTTCCGACACTGGTAGGCTTCCCCGGACGCTTGAACGCTTCCGGTAGGCAATTGTTCCTAAGTATAATTGTCTGTCATAACAGGTCATTAGAAGAACTAATGGATAAACGTGGGTTCATAAGTGTGGCCTTTATAACGGCCTTCCAGGCTGAAACTATTTCCGACAAATAAGCTGTTATTATCACTTCTTTTTATTACCACTCCGAGTTTCATTTCATATTTCGTGAGCACTATAGTTAGGATCTTCTAATAGCATGAAGCTCCATCTAATGTTACCACCTTAGAAAATAGGTCCTAACAGAAACAATGCAACCAACTCCTCGCTCTCGAAACTTTTTTTTTATAGTTCACGTTTATTTTTGCTTCCAATCTATCGCATCAATTATTGTTGTGCAGTAAAAATTAATTATTAAGGCCTAAATGGAAGCTGTATGAAAATATAATTAGCACATTGTGAGGCCGAACTATCAATAATTATTTTATTTTGAAATTTATATACACCTTCCTTCATTATTTCGGTCAACATCTGCATGTGGACAACTAACTGCATTCAAATATAGATTAAGTAGAACGTTTTTATACATCATACAGCGCCTGGCTCGATATTAATCCTGAAGCAACAGCGTCGACAAGATATTATATAACCAACTTAATATTTCCGAAGAATTCAAGCAAAATTCTTTAGTTCTTCTTCCGTTTATTCTTACTTGTCTTTCACTCATATTTTTGGACTGACATAATTACTTTACAAAAGAATCAAGCTAGAATAAAAAATATATCTGTAGATTGTTGAAGCTCATGGAACATATTACAGTTTTTTAAGTTACTTAACATTCTAAAAAACGTGCGATTTGTTTTTTAATTGTTGATGTATTTATTTTATTTGGTTATAAATTGTAAGCTTCGCGCTAAGAAAATTCAAATAGTTATCCAAATGTGAATTAACTACATAACATTACCTTAATTCCTCAAAGATAAGGTATTTTTGCAGAGGTGCGGTACCTGTATCAGGTCCAGTGTTGCACCGGTGTTGTGCGATATCTTTCTCGCGAAGTTAAACTGTACCGTCTTGCATGCCTAGACTGACGCTCCGCTTGTTAAGATTTGCAGATATGCGGATGATTTTGTTGTTTTCGTTTGCATACCGCCAGAGACAGGCCTGGACTCTGTTGCTGAGTCTGTCTTACGGGTTTTCGATCGTTGTTCGAATCATTCACATTTCACGCTTAACGTTTCACGCTTTACGGTTCACTCGTGATAACTATAAATCACAGAAAGAAATCAGAACACCGAGACCTGAATATCAATTTTCTCGATTAAAAAAGATTACGACAATTCACAAAATAACACGCCTCCAATGTTAGATCACTCTTAGCTTCCTTGTGTACTCACCATGTTTTCCTAAATAAAGATGGTTTTGTGTATTATTTTTCAATATTTATGATTAGATGTACTTTGTTCTCGGACTGACTGATGGCGTAACTATTTGCTGAGAGATAGTTCACAAAGTGTAGGACTAATTTGAATGTCAAATAAGTAGACACTTCTAATTAAGGCTCACGTAAAAATATTTCGCTGCCATGTTTCGAACTGGTATCGGGCTTTATTTCATGTTATATCGTGTCTACATTATGTAATAACAGCATTCTTTATAAAAAAAAAAAAAGATGAAACATCTCATTGTGGAAGGGGCTGAGTACTAAATAAATGCCGGCCTAAAAGTTCTAGCGCCAAAATAGTATAGCTCAATATTGCAATAATATAAACTATGAAATCATACGCAAGCTATTCTATTCGTTGGATATCGTATCCTATATTTAAAAGTTTTCTATTGTAATAGTGCCTCGCCAGTAACGTCATTTTTTACTTGGTGTTCATATGCAACTTTTTCGCTTTTACTGCAATTAGAGAATTCAATATTTTATTTCGCAAATCCTTGTTTCGTTCGACTTCAGACCAAAAACAAACAAAACAAACATCACGAAAATTAAGTCATTTGTTATTTTTAGCGGACATACGTCATGGAAAAATCAGAGCACGCTGGTCACGTAATGTGACCACGTGACCACATCGCATGTTGACACTATCATCTATTTTACGTGCACGAATATTTCCAAACAGGACCACAACAGGCTCCTACTGTTCCTTTCATCACTGAGTGTGCGGATTATTTCCTTGCAGAAGGCAGAGCTTTTACGTCGGCCTTCAAACACAGACCTGGCGCTCGTTTTCCATTGGGGTGGAGACAGAATATCGCAAGCGCCATTCTTTCTAAAGCCGCCCAAGACCTAGCAGCTGCCAGCCAGGTAGCCATGGTCTTCACTATTTGGTTTGGGTGACCGGACGTCCCGTTTGATCCGGGCGAGTCCCGTTTTGAGGTTAATTTCTGCCGTCCCGCCGTCTTTGTCTTAATGAAGCTGCAGGTCCAACTCCGCGTAGGAACGCGATGGTTGGGAATTCAGCACCGAGTGAGTGGAATAAAAATTTAAATAGTGTCTGCTTGATACGCAGACAAAATTTTCTAGATATATAAACATAGTGTGCAACCATTACCTTGCAGAGAGCACAATTGTATATATGCGGTCTCATCATCGTGCACATTTTGTTCACACTAGGCGACATATACCAGTCTATTTCTGATCTTTGGAATTGGCCTGTTTTGGTTGGCAACAGTCTTTATCCTGTGTTAAAAAAATGACCGCATCTCCACGTGGTGAATGATGTTGATTGGGGCGAAGCTCTGGTCATGCTGATGATACTGATTTTATTGTTCATAGGTAGTTCTGATGGCGCTGATTTTTTTTTATTGCTCATAGGTAGTGCTGAGTTCCGGGTTGCGTTTCGACTTCATTGTTCACTGCTTTAAAATCGGTGTAGATGCAGAGCCAATGGTTCTTCTAGCGGATCAGCTTGGATGCGCTAGAACTCGCTGGAACGCATCTCCACCGCTTAAAGGGAAGCTGAAGAGCTTTTCGAAAAAAATGAGTTAATGGTTGACTCTGATGTGTTTGTGCCTGCTGAGTCCAAATATCACAACCGTTTGACCCAAAATAATCCCTAAACGCGAAAAAAACGAAGAAATCAGAAACGATCGCGCAGCGGCACGCCATTAGCTAATCAGGCGTGACGCGCTACGTACGTAAAGGATACCTTCTATCTTAAAAGATGGTCAAAGTGCGGAGACTAGGAGACTTACGATAGGGAACCTGAGACGTGGCTGCAACCTAGTCTCAGGTTCCACTGGGTGATCTCCATTCTTGTTTGCCCGTCGCTCGCAGATGTAGCCGGGCGCGGGTCTTCTGCTCTGTAAATTGGGTTCGACCTTGATTTTCGAAATCTTCGGTGGATCCGAAAGAAGAATGTGTCCAGACGACCCTCGACAGCGACAGTACGCGTTCAGACGTTAGCAGCAGGAAAATGACCCCGCAGTACTAAACACAGACACGAGGAACCGCTTGCGCGTACGCGACATGTCCAGCTTCATACCTTCAGAACGTACTGACCGCTACTTTATTGTAACGTAAAACCTTGACAATAAACGGAGTGCTATTGACGGGACGCCTGCTGTCGGATTAAGCGTGACCCTCCCGCAAACGGTCGTCAGAAAACAAAATCCTGCACAGTTGTCGTGTGCTTCAGGCTGTTTGCATTGTTCATCAAAGTCTGAAATGGTTTGCTGGGATAGTATGATCGGCTTCGAGCGACGGGAGAGCTTCCCCTGAGATGAGAAGGGTGATAAGACAGGGTCGCCGTTCTGCCACCGCCATGTCCTGCGCACTATGTGAATAACTGCGCAGAAGGTCCACGCTGGATCGCGGTACCCTCTCAGCGTTTAGTTTGTTTGGCGCAAACAATTCGCCATCCTGGTTTGAAAAAGAGGTGATGTGCGCCGGCAGCCCTTAATTTGATGTCGAAATCGCGAAAGCTTCCTGGGCCTCTACATTCGCACTGTTTACTGAATTTGTTGACTGCGACCACCACCACCAAGCATACCATCATCCGATCGCATTTTACGGCGCACAGAATTGTTGCAGCGACACAAACTTTATACGACAACTGACTGCGTAACAGTAAAAAGAACTCAATTCAGGAGCAGAAGGTCACATGCTTTGTATTTCTAAAAGCCTCCTGAAGAGAGAACCTTGAAGAAAAATTGAACAAAATTTATGTTTACGTTCAAACAATATGTGACCTCAAATAATATAAGCGGCGTAAAAAGTTTGTGCACAGCAAGTTGTACCGTGAAAGTCGAATTATGAATTGCATGACCACTTACTAGAGCAAGCCTCCTCCACAAGTGACTGGGTAGCCGAGAAGATTAAAGCAAAGAAAATAATCTTGGGCTACCCAAGATTGGGTTCTATTGGTTACCCAATTTCTATGGACTGAATTGGTCCGAAAATATGGTCACTTCAACAATATAAGAAACCAACGCTAACACACTAATATAAGGCGGTTAACACAAGAGAGCTAGTGGAAACCCGCTGTTCGGCAAATGATCCCGGCTGTCTCTGTACACTGCACCATTCAATAACGTAACAGCTTTTTCTAGAACAGTCGACCTATAATTCCTACCTGTTACGTTCCTCTTCGCTTGTGACTTTAATGCGCTGAATTGCCTTCTCACTTTCAAAGATGGTCGGCAGATCTTTGAGTTCAGGCGAGCCTTCTTCTGACCCAAACCTATGCGCATGGTTTATACGCCGTCCGAAACACGTTTCAGACAGAAAACGGTGTCACTTGCTCGAAACCCACCCAGCACTTTGAAATCTCGGTGACGAAGTGGAAAAGACGGTAAGTGGGAAGAACAACTGCGACGAGCGCTGTCTCGTGAAAGCTGGCGGCTACACATGAGTACGGCATCATGCAGCAGCGCATGAGTCAGTTGGTTCGGTGCCACAGAATTCTGCAAACACGTGAACAAACAAGAGAACAACCAACACGACTGGCGATTGAGTCAATCGCATGACCGGTTAACGGATCTAAAGCAAGCGTTATCCAGCGGCAGACCGACGACGGCTCTGAAAGACACTAGAGCAGCCTACGAGGAAAGCGCGGCCAGCCGCGGCGAGGTCCCCAGCCGGTCCTTTGGTGACGCCAGTAAACGGGCTTCCTCCTCTCCCCCTTCCCCTGCTTCGAAGAGGCGTGGCTTCGGCGCTACTTTGAAGGCGCTTTTGCGGTTAATCCGCGCAGAAAATGACCAAACGAATACGATATTCGTGATGGCTGAGGTCTCATTAACTAGACTCAGGTGTTTTTTCTCATATTTAAAACCGCTTCAGCTTGCCTTTAAAAAGCACATGCAAAGGAAAAAACTTTTTTTAAACAGCCTAGATGAAAAAAGTATGTTATAAAACGAATTTACAAAGAAAAAGAAAAATTTTTAGAGCTATATTTACGGCGCAAAACGAATTTGTAGTTGGCGCCCGCGGGAGCCGCCGCTGGTCACGTGGTAGACGTGTGCTCGCCGCCGCTGCACGCTGAGTGTTGTGCGCCGCCGCGTCAACGCTTTCTCCACGCTGCCGTCGCCGCACAGGTTCGTTTGCTTCGGGCGCCGCCGCCGTCATCTGACCGGCGCACAGGTCTATCACGTCTGCTTGCGCTTTTTCAAAATCTTCATTTGGTTCTAAAGTTACTTATTAATCTTTGTTTTTGTTGCACTGCAAACGAAGATGAATAAGCAACTTTTCGAGACCGCAAGAAGCTTCCGGAAAGAGCGCAAGTACCGCGTGACAAATAGGGGCCAGTCACGTGATAAATACGGGCCACTTTTTTTGTGAAAGCCCGTGGGCGCCTACTACAAATTCGTACTAGCGCCGTAAATATAGCTCAAAAATTTTATTTTTCGTTGTAAATTCGTTTTACGACCCTTTCCCAACCCGGCTGTCTAAAGAAAGTTTTTTCCTTTTCATGTGTTCTTTAAGTCAACGCTCATGTCATAAAGATAATGTGGTATGAAACGTGGTTATATACGCATTGGATCATTTGACCGCAGTGCCCTCTCGTCTATAAACGTTGAGCCATGCAATGCATGCAAAGTTTAACGCGATTATATACGCATTTGACCGCAGCGCCCTCTCCTGTATAGACGTTGAGCGGCTACATGCAACGTTTCATCCATCACATCCCCAGCTCTTGAGTTACTACCACATCTCAGGAGCCCCCTACTCGTCCCGCAGTCGTGGGCGGGTGGTTAAGGCGATGGACTAGAAATCAATTGCGGTCTCCCCGCACGGGTCCGAATCTTGTCGTCTGCGCAAACATATTTTCTTTTATGTGCAGCACGGACGCCGGACGGAGGGACGGACGGACGGACAGGCTAAGACCCTAAGGAGCTCCGCCCTGAAAAAATTGAAGAAAGCGTTGTGGTATTCGCTCTATTAGAAAACGCCGTCCGATCGGTCTGTTATCCACTCGTTCCCCATGGAGTGACACAACACAACAAAGAGAAGGTGAATGGGTTTACTGTACTTCCGGTTGCCCGTCCTCGAGAGTCGACATCCCTGACGCCACTAACCCTGGTTGTCGCCCGTAGTTCAGAGCTCGCGAGTCGGAGTCCGTGTCCAGGCATGCGGATCGTCCTTCCCACGCTAGCGCTGCGTAGGCTAGCTGTCCTGGGTTATCCAGCCCGAATTTCTCTGCGGGACCCCTCCGGAACCGTCATGGCTCCAGGCCGGTAGGATCAGGGCTCGGCGTCTACCGGTCCTGCTCCATACCTCGCTGGTGGATCGCCATGGGCCAGATGCAGCCAGACCGGCTCCGTCGTTCCTGCCCGGCCCCAGCCTCGCGCAGCACGCACTGTCCGGCGCAAGCTAAAGTCTTTTCGGCCGACCGCCTGTCACGAGCAAACCGCCGCATCTTCTTCTCATCCTCGTCTCCCACATGGTGCAAGACAGAGATTACGGTAAAATGCTTGTTTTACGTTTCACTGAGTCATAGCTGTTAATCATGTCGTTTACCACCTGAGACTGTGGTGCGGAAAAAGAAAAGCTTTCAGTCGAGGGACCACATACAGAAGGGAACGTCCGGGAACCCCTCAGTCGTCCTTGATGGTAAGGGCATTGCATTGTGTCTTTGATCGCATGGTCCCTTCTAGAGTCCGTTGCAACCTAAGTACGAAGGGCAAAGGTAAGATGGGCCGGGGAGGAGGAAGCAGACGGGACGCTGGAGAAGAGAGGGGGAAACCTCCTCTCTCTTTAGCGTTCGTCTGCTTCCTCCTCCCGACCGTCTTACCTCGCCCTTCGTTCTTAGGTTGCAAGTTCCATGCATGTACGTAACGCGTTACAAGTAACGAGTTACTTGTACCTAGTTACTATTTTCGGTAACGAGTAACGTATTTAGTTACTTTTTTGGCAAAGGAACGAGTAACGGTATTTAGTTACTTTGAAGGCCAAGTAACGAGTAACGATATCTCGTTACTTTTGAGGAGTAACGTGTACAACACCGCTTAAACGGCCTTGTTTTTATTCTAGCCTGAGTATGCGTCTATTGCGTAAAAGGCAGATGGGCAACCCGAAAAACAACTAAACAGTATGACAGTACAGCAACGTATATCGCTGAACACGTCAGTCGAACAGTTCGACTGACGTGTCCAGCGATAAACGTTGCTGTACTGAACTCTGCAGCTGGGAATATCCTTCACCCAGCGAGCACAATCAGGTTCGTTGGTTGAACCTTCTAGAAACGGGTACGGACCGAATGTAAACCCAGAGGTTGCAAACACGGGAAGGCACATAACCCATTACTCGCTGTCTTCAATGAAGGCGCAGTTCTCGAAGATTCACCAGCTCTTCCTGAAGGACAACAGTGCCGTTCCTTTGAGCGCGCCGGTAGAACGACTCTTCAGCGTCGCCGGAGATGTATTTTCAAGGAAGCGGGGAAACATAACTGATGAAAACTTCTGCAGGCAGCTGCTGCTTAAGGGCAATGACTACTAAAAAGAAAACAATAAACCATGAAACAAAAACAGTTGTGTATTTGGTCGTCAAAGTAACGTGGAAAGTAACTCGTTACTTTTGAGGTAACTCACACGTTCCTTTTGAGAATCGGTAACGAGTAACGTATTTAGTTACTTTTTGAGCGAGTAACGAGTAACGGTATTTAGTTACTTTTTTTGAGTAACGTGTACATGTCTGGTTGCAACGGACTATAAATGTGTATATACTTTGTATTTGAAAAGGCTTTCAACAAAGGAGATATCTGCATAGAAGGTGGTTGGGAGTGAAGATAAAAAAATCTCTGTTCCTTCGACTAAAAGTTTTCCTTATTCTGCACCACAGTCTTGGGCGTCAAACGAAATAAAGAGCTACCACCAGCTCCCCAGCGCACTTAGAATTTTCACTGATAGCTCTTCTGGAGTGGCGGAGAAGAGCTCACCGGAGTAAATCTCGCCGGAGAATAGCTCATTGGAGAATAGCTCACCGGCCTTTAAGCGGATGCAAAAAAAAGCTCACCGATTTTTTTTAATTTCTTAACTTAGCGGATTGTGCGTCACACGTGGCAATTCAACACAATTAGAATTCGTCAATTCAATAAAAATAATTGTCTTTTTTTGTAATATAATGAAAGTTGGGCTTATTCCTTAATCTTCATAAATTAGTAATCACCATTTTCGTCTGTTATAGACGTCGCAAGTATACAAACTGAAGATGGGACACCCGTAAAAAAGACAATTTATTGACAACTTGATATTGCGCCGTCGGTAGTTGTGTCAAGTAAAAAGGATTGTTTTTTCTTTTTTTTTTTGCAAATTAATATAAATAGTCATGTTTGAACCAATTCATCTCCGACGATTGTGTGGTGCCTGAGAGGTGAGTAGGTGTTTTCATGATGTAACCGGTGTCGGCGTCGCTGTATTCTTTCTGTGTTTTTTTTTCCTTTTCACAAATAAAACATTAGTTTCGAAAACAGCTTAGCCCTGTCATGTTTGTTCTATTCACTCCTTCTTCGTCCTTTGGGCGGTTCTCATCATGCATAACGTTTACCAACTTGCCCAATTCGCTACCTTACAGGAGACTAATTCTTATACAGGTCTCGAGTAACAACAGTGACCATGTGCAGCACTGAAAGTCATGGGTCGTTGGCCGTAGAAGGGCACTGTCACACGAAAGCAACGTGTGGCAAAACAAGCACGGCCGGCTAGAAAACGTGTAAGTCCGTAAAAGAAAAAACCCTCGGTACCCTACTGACCGTTCCATCCTGTCTTCAAAGATTAAAAAAGCTTCGAAGAGAATTTCAGGCACCGCATTTCTTCGCATGCCCTTTTTGATTTTCGGCATTTACAGTTTTGCTTTTTATATTTTAGGCAGACATTCTTAAGTTTTCGAACTTTTTCCTGTTTTTCAAGTTCATAAAGGTTTCAGGTAAGCTATCGTTGCCTAGAAAGTAAACCACAGAAAACACTCGCCGGCAAGTATCAATAAACTTAACAAATATTAAAAAAAAATAAAAATTTTCTACGGAATTGACGAGTTTTGATGACAACAAATTGATGTATGTTACGCTTGATTTGAGAGCCTCCTAATGAAAATAAGAAAAAAAATCGGTGATCTTTTTTCCCCATTCTCTCTATGGCCTGTGAGCGTTTCTCCGCATCCACCGGTTTTCGGTGAGCTTTTCTCCGGTGAGCTTTTCTGCGGTGAGCTTTTCTCCGGGATTCGCTGCTTTCTGACTGTCTTCCCTCTACCCGACGTCTCGTTTTCTACCCTGATCATTAGGTCACCCTACTATTTGGACATCTGCAGGGCTCTTTGAAACATCGTCAGGGAGCGGTTCGCTCAAAGAGCTAGAGACAGTGGGTGTGGTTATGTTGGTGGTCAAATATTGACCCGGTCACGTCGAGAAACAAGGCAACGAAAATAGAGTTCCTGCTGCTAACAGCGACTCGGCAGCCTCATGGAGTCAGAACTTTCCCAAAATATACACTGTTACTGTTTTCCTTCCGAGGCTGTAGGCGGTTTTATTGGAATAAAAAAGAAGAAGCGAGCGTGCTTTCAACAATGGGGAGTTGTTTGCACATAACGGTAGAGTTCCGGTTTTGGTCTTTGTCTCCTTTCTTCTCTTTTTTTCCTGGCCTTTTTTTTATGGGCTGCAGTGAGGCACAGGCTCAAAGAACGCCAATCCACTGTTTTGTGTTCTCTATTTTTGCCTTAATTCGTATGCCTCAATCTTTTTTTAAGCGTGTTACCTGGGTTGTCTGCGACCTAAAATAACAGCAATGACGTGGTAGCTATTTTCGTTTTGCTTTCTTCATATACTTTTTCTCATATGTTTTACCTACAACCCATGCGTTATTGTTCTTATGAATCTGAAAAATATAACCCTCAATATATTATATTACGCTCGTCTCCTAATTGTCCACGCGCATTTCTTTTTTCTTTTTTTGTTTTACTTAGGAGTGTTTGTTAGAGTGAACTTTAATTCTTACGACAAGCCTTCTTTAAGACTGGCCAGCTTTTTCTTAAGGTTACGTATGTGCTACGCTCGCGAATGGTGCCATAATTTAAACAGCCGCAATCGAAAATCACACGGGTCAAAAATTGTCCCCTGAGACTGATGGCATTAAAGTAGAAAAAACTAAGAGCTAGGTTCGCTAATTTGGTTCGAAAGGCTCGAGGTTAACCCCGAAACGGTGTACAATATTATACAGTTCGTAAAGACGGTTACAGACAAAATAAAAAAACGACCTAACGTTGGAATGATGACGCTCTAAACCTCGTGTCAACTTTATATTTTGCGATTAACTATTATTGTCTCGCGCTCATAACATAAATCCGCAGCCAAAGACAACTCAAAAGAGGAAAGGTGTGTTGATTTCCTGGCATCTAAATATATTTGGGCAGCCTATGAAATTGCGAAAATTGCTGATGAGGACACCGAAAGAACAAATCCAGAAACAAAGACCACGCCCTACGTTCGTTATGCTTTAACACTTCAAAACTTTAACACATGGTGGTACATCTGTGAAACTGCTAAATTATGTTGCGGGGAGATACTCAAGACTTCAAATGTCGCCTCTTTAATGCGTCTTTTTTTCTAGGGCTGGTATCAGCCCCAAAGTTCTGTGTCTTGTTTAAAACTCTTTTTTAATGAACGTAGAAGCGCAGACAAAGTAAATAGGACACCCAAGCACACTTGGTTGCCCTAAAGTTTTTGGCTGTCAGTGACTGTGTAGTTTTGAAGCAGTGTGGCTACGTGGCCACCGACACCACCGTCTTTTTTCATGAAATTCTTCAAGCTTTGGCCGACACTGTTGTCGTGAACGTGAAACCTCCCGCCTTATTCGGGGCGCGGAAAGTAGACCAGCATACTTTCTACGCAAATGAGATAGCGGAAAAAGGTAAAGACAAGAGGAAAAGTTTGGCGAATCGTTAAAGAGGAATCGTTCTTCAATTGCGAATCGTCGCAATCGTCGCTTTACCAACAAAAAAAGTCCCGTTCCATCTGCTGCCATCCAAGCTGCTTTTATGCGGGTTTTTTTCTCGGTCTCCACCATTGAAAATGGGAAATAAATATATGTTTATTATTATTGTTATTATTATTAATAATATTATTATTATTATTAACTCTACTTTTGCTATTAATGACTATGTGAGTTTGTATGAACATTTTTCAAATTTGGACTCGTCATCTATTACAGAATCGACTAATGTAAATGTCAAGGTATCGCAATTCACGGAAGAAGTTCAGTCAAGAATGAACATGTTCATCCCTACCAAACAACCTGGGACATCAACATTCCCGTATTGGTTCACCCATGAGTTGAAAACGTTGTTGAGGAGAAAATCATTTGCACACAAACAATTTAAGAAGACAGGATTGGTAAGGTAGGAGTTAGAATTTAACACTACCGGCGCCTTAGCAAATAGAAATATTCAATTGATCATAAACAATATGCAGCCTTCTGTTGAGTCTAATCTCAAGCGTGATCCTTAAAAGCTTTGGCAACTACGTCAGAAGTCGTTCTGGGAAAAGAACTCAGGAAGGACATTCTTCTTGTAGACGAGGAAGGCAACGCCTCCTCTGATGTTTCTCATGCCTTCGCTCATCATTTCAAGTCGGTGTTTAATTTAAACCCTTCGAGCAATTCGCCTCTTCCACTGTTGGTTGAGCTGGGGGTAAAAAATTAAAGTCAATCTTGTCTGCTGGTCATAATGGGATCCCTGGTGCGCTCGTCAAGGTATATCATTAATTTTTCACCCTGTGTGTGTATCTATCTTTAACAACTCGTTGAAGTCGGGTGTGTTTCCTGAGGCATGGGAAGCAGCCGCAGTCATCCCTGTGCACAAATCAGGTAACAAAGGGGACGTCCGCAATTACCGACCAGTCTCGCTACTATCCACCTTCTAGAAGTTATTTGAAATGGCAGTTAGTAAAAAAAAACTCTGTCATTCTCTTTCAAAACAGTAATAGTGACGGTCCAGTACAAATTCATACCCAGACGATCTACGACAACAAATTTGGTTGCTTTTATGTCTGCGGTCTCGAAGGCCGTGTGCAGTAAGGGGCAGGCGAATGCTATATAAATTGATCAAAGTAAGGTTTTTGATGTTGTTGACCACGGCATTCTGCTATCAAAAGTATCGCAGTATGGTGTATGTGAGACATTACACCACTGGCTACAAGATTATTTATCGCACAGAGCACGCCTTGTTCGAGTAAACGGCAAATACTCATTGAGATATGGTGTCTCGTCCGGGGTCTCTCAACGGTCGGTGCTGGGACCTTACTTTTTTCTTTTTTTGTCAACGATGAAATTTGTAAGATAATCTCAAATTCTTCAGTTTTGCAATACGCAGATGATAATGAGATATTTCGTAATTGTAGGATGCTACAATCACGAGTATGCCTGTTCAATCTGTTATTTGTGCATGACGAATAACCTCATCTTAAATAAGGCTAAAACTAAAGTAATGTCCGACACGCCAATAAAGCACAGCATATCGTTATTCACTACAGTATTCACTCGAAAGTCGTATTAGCGAATTTCGAGACCTTGGTGTGATGTTTGATTCTTTTCAACGCTTTGGCGCACATACAGCTCAAATGATTTTGTCCGCCTACGTACTCTGGGTGTTGCCTGTAGGATGTCTAGACTATTTCCGAACCCAAAAGCGTTCTTTGTTCTCTACTGCGCGTTGGCTCAATCCCATCTTGAATGCCATTCCAGACCACGAGGCGGTGTCTGGAACGGCATCTGTCCCCGCAGCTCCTTTAGGCTAGAGCGAGTGCAAAATAAATTCCTGTCAATCTATAGACATGGGTACTTTCGCGATAGCTCATGTTTGTTACGCAATGATTGCTTAATGAGTGCCTCTACATTTGTCTAGCTTACATCAACGCTGCGAAAAGATTATCTCTTATTTTCTTTAAAGCCATTCATGGTTCTATTGTCTATTGAAACTTGTTGTTGGCCTAGTTGGTTCATGATGCAGTCCAGAGGTTTTTTGCGCGACACAAGGGACAAAACACAAGCGAGTAGACATGGGCAAGCGCAACTTTCAACTGATCTATTCGTGCTCGATCGATCCACGAACATCCAGAAAGCGCATGTGCAGCACGCTACACAGAAGAAAAAAGAAAACAGAAAACAGATAGAAAAAGTCACCCACCAATACACATTCCATGATTGTCATTATCAAACCAGCAACCCGGATAAAAACTGCGCACTTACTTTCAAACAAAGAAATCGAAGTATACGCTGACACAGTCACGTCCCTTCTTTAAATAAAAGCTTCCATCAATTCTCTGGCTGTGCTATGTTTGCTTGTACCCAAGATCCTGATCCTTCGATATCGCCTTCACACCTCACAGTCGGCCCAGTGAGTTGGCAAATGTGCATTGCCTTTATTCTTGATTGATAATTCATGTTCCCGTGCGCGGTCTTCTCACCACAGTGTCCAGTTTGACCAATATATGCTTTCCCACACGAAAGCGTGAATCTCGTAAGCCACCGCTGTGGCAGAATCCACAAACGGTCGGGCGTGCTTTGTTGCAGCCACTCGTCTTCTCTCTTCCCGAGGAAATCCTCGGACAAAGACCCACAAGCTTGCGCGTGGCGCAGAGAACACGAAAGGTACATTGTACCTATTCGCTACCTTCTTGAAGTTGTGGGATACTTTATCTATATACGGCACCACTTCTGGTCTGCACTTCCTTTGTGGCGGCTCTGGCCGCGTCCTCTGCTTTTTCTTGGTCTTCTGGAGCAACGTCTCAGCAACCGCCGTAATGACCGAGCAGGGGAAACCGGCAGACTTCAGCCTGGCTACCTGCGCATGCACTTTCTGGATGTTCGTGGTCGATCGAGCACGAATAAACTAGTTGAATTACGCTTGTCCGTCTACTCGCTTGTGTTTTGTTCCTTGTGTCGCGCAAAAAACCTCTGGACTGTTCTAGAGGCAGATGAGCTGTTCCTGTTATCTGCCAATGTATTCTATCATTTGTTGATCCTGCGGGTATTGCAAAAATTATAGATGGAACTGGGAGTTATCATCCTCATAGGAGTGGACAGATTGATCTAGAGTTTTGAAAAACACTAAACTATACTCGTCTCTTATTCTCTCAAAATTGTTTGAACAATCGCTGCAAGATGGTATTTTAACTTGTGATTGGCGAGTTGGGAAGGTGGTTCCAATTCCGAAAGGTGGCGTATAAGTATTCCCCTAACAACTATCGTCCCATTTCACTTAACCAGCACATATACAAACTTCTGGAACACGTTATCTTTTCCCAACTCGTTACATTTCCTAGAGTCGAATAATTTTTTCCACCGAAGCACAGCACGGATTTCGTAAATCATTATCTTGCGATACTCAAGCTCCTATCCTTCACTCATGACATGCAATCTATTCTTGACCGAGGCTCCCAGGTGGACTGCATTTTCTTAGATTTCGCCAAGGCATTCGATAAGGTGTGTCACGAGCTATTACTGTTAAAAACTTTCAAAACTTAACATTGACTCACAGCGTTCTCGCATGGATTCGGTCTTTTCTAATAACCGTTCACAATTTGTAACAATTAACAACGAAAACTCTCCTCCTGTGTCTGTGAACTCTGGAGCTCCTCAAGGGTCGGTTTTCAGGCCCACTACTATTTTTAATCTATATTAACGATCTTCCCATTAATGTGTCTTCATCCGTTTGTCTCTTCGCCGATGACTGTGTAATTTACCGTGAAATCTGTCACGATTCTGACCTGTCTACACTTCAGTCTGATATTAACTCTGTCTCTCGTTGGTGTGAATTATGGCTAATGAAACTAAACACTAGTAAATGTAAACAGATGAGAGTGTCCACCAAGCCTAACAACAGTCCCTGTTACCACCTAGATGGCAACCTTTTGGAGCAAGTGGAAACGTACAAGTACCCTGGTGTTCACTTAACAAATAACCTTTCATGGAAACCCCGCATTCAGTATATTACTACCCGTGCTAACTGCATGTTGGGCTACTTAAACGCAACTTTTCATTGGCACCTATTTCACTAAAATTGATCCTCTACAAAACATTTATCAGGTCTAAATTAGAATATGCAGCCTCCATCTGGGATCCCGGTCACGATACTCTAACCACTGCATTTGAATCCATTCAGAATAGGTCAGCTCGTTTCATTCTTTCCAACTACCATCGTACTGCTACTGTCACATCAATGAAAAATAGTTTATGTTTACCACTTCTCTCCCTTGCGACGTAAAATTTAGCGCCTATGTCTATTTCATAAAATGTATTTTCATAACCCTCTCCTACGCAATCGGATGATTACACCCTCTTTTACATTTCATCCCGTCTTGACCATCAGCATAAAGTTGGAGTTCCAAGTTCGTTTACCACAACATTTCAATCTTCTTTTTACCCCGCACAGCCGAGGAATGGAACCACCTCCCCGGTTTGATTGCTACTATAACTGATACTAACCTGTTTAGAAATTCCATCACTAGCTATTTTAGCAGTGACCCATGACCTATTAGTATTTTTCTTTGTTTGTTGTATATTTAATATTGTTGACTTGTTACTATATTACTATCTTTGTTTCATGTATGTGCTCTCCCCCTCTGTAATGCCTTCGGGCCCTGAGGCACTTTCAATAAATAATAAATAAATAAATATTGTCTGCCTGACTTGCTGGCTCAGATATCCCTTAGGGTTTCACAGACGGCGACCGGTGTACCTATTCCTTTTTTTGTTCCAGTCACGTCAAGTGTACACAATCCAGTGTCTCGTACGGAAAAGACCTTACAATGGTCTTGCCAGTCACTCTGGACATCTTTTGTGGAGAGTAAAGCTTCTTTTTTAAATCTGTGTGTGTTGTATGACTCCCTAATACTTTCGTGGAATTTTGTCATTGATGCTGTTCTTATTTCTGCTGAATATGAAGATGTCGCTGTGTTTTCAGGCACATATCTCAATCTTCACTGATTTTACTGCCGATGTGTAACTTTACGTCATTGTAAACGTGTTTATTTCTTGTCTCTAATTTTTTGTTGGGTTAGGCATCTACCACTTCATGTGTGTTAGGTATAAAGAGTTTTGGTGCGCTGGTGTCAAGACGGAAAGAGTCATCTAGGCACCACGTGATAGCCATTCGTGATTCTTGAATATTGTTGCTATATTGTCTATAATATTATTCTTTCGTTGATAGGCCGTCGAAAACCGATCCCGCCCTCCACGATTCGTGAGACATTTCGTCTATTCATCTAGTCCTTAAGTTATCTCACATTTGGGTAGAAAGTCTGTTGGCCTGCGTTTTCCGTACTGGAAGAATCGTGATTTAGGAGAGCTGAAACAAAATACGAGTCAGATATCAAGATTAGAGTCCGTAACGCAGCTGCGCTCCAATACACTTCAGATGTATCCAATACAACTCTAAGTGTCACGTCTCCTTTCACTGTAGAGCACTTGCAGAGAGTTGATCGCTGCCATCCACAAAGGGACAATTGACGAGGCTGGAAAAATTTTAGACACTAAGAAATTCTGCGTCCTTGGACACTCAGCGTGACGTCATCCCGTGAAACGTCATGCTGGGCGTCGTAGTGCAAAATATGTCGCTTTATATGCCGGATTATCATTTCTGCCTCTTCAGTCGCCTCCTTTGATAGCAGCACCAGGCTATCCGAAGTCCTGTGCTGGAACGGAGACGAATTGTACATTTTCTTAGGACATAACCCGAGAGAGTCCGCCATTTTCAGTCTACATAATTGTTGTGCCTTCTTGTCTGCTTTTCTCTTTCCGAAAATGGCGGTAGTTTCTCCTGTGACGGATGGGCGACAGACAGCAATCATATGTTTCTCGCGCAGGGGTTGCGGTTACCTCGAACGCCAAACTCTGAATTGGCTCTGGTTGGAAGAGAGTGGGTAGACTTTAATGCCAGCTGCCTCGAGGTCTACTCACTATCCTTTCAGTCCGGGCCAATCAGAACTCCGGCTTTCTGACATCACCGCAACGCCAGCGCAAGAAGCAGACGGAGTTGAGATCCACATACCACCAGAAGACAAGGCCTGCGGATGACGTCATCGTTGGTGGGTCCTCGATCTGGTCAAGGAGCAAACACGCCGAAGCTCCACAGTAGCCGCCGCAAAAACGGCAGAGGCGCCCGTCTTGGCGTCGCCGCGTACCAGCGTCGCGCTCGTTGTGAGACGCTGCAAGATGCCCTGGCGGCGACACTGACGAAAGGTGGGGCCGCCCTGCCTGGCTCCATTAGGAATGACATTTGGGGGGAAATGGCGCAGGTCTTGTTTTCTAGGTGGGTACCACCGCGGTACGTGAATCGCTCCGCTCTGAATGCCTCTTGAGGCAGTCGCTCTATTAGAGCAAGCGGGCAGCAGACCAAGCGACTGTCAAACAAACGTTGGCTCGTAAGCCACGCGTTGTTGTGCCTCCGGGACCTGACTGGTCGACGAAATAGGCTTAGCGAGTTCCGAGCAGCCGGCTCATAATAATGCCGTCCCTAATTACAGCGAAAATCCACAAACCTGGACGGTGCGCTCGGAAAACGCATTCCGGTCCGTAGGGATAAAGGAAAATTCCCTCAGGAGGGTCCTGTCCGTTTGAAGCGCTACCGTTACGACATCTGTCGCTGCTACCCACACTCCGCTGTAGTCACTGGCGGGCATACCTCGGCATTTCGTGGTCGAGCCAGTCAATATTATATCACTTTCACGAAACTTTTCATGACTTCATTCATTATCATGTCACTTTCCCAAAGTTTCTTCGAAGTCATTCAATATCATATAACTTCACTACAGTTTTTCGTGAATTCATTCAAATTATATCACCTACCCCTTTCCCAAAAGTTTCTTCGAATTTACCCAATATCGTATCGCATATAATAATGTTTTTTATATATTCATTCAAAATTAGATCCCCCACCCAAGTGTTTTACGACATCAATTCTATATCATATCAAATTTCCGAATTTCTTTATGAATTCATTCAATATCCTATTACTTTCCCGAAATTCACATGAATTCGCTCAATATCATATCGCGTTCACAAAAGTTCAATGCATTGTTTCAAAGTCATATCAGTAATTTTACTAATATTCGAAAGTCAGCATCGCTCAAATCACGAATAATACCTAAGTACATCAGAGAACCTCTACATCTGGTTAATCACTTCTGGTATTTGTCTTGCATACCAAGCGTTTGACAGGCTGTTAGTCTGCTACCTTCACAAGGCTGTAATATGTCAGACTGGTTTTCATAATAAATTTTTGTTGATGCTGCTCGACTGCATCCTCAGGTACTAAGCAAACGTAAAGTAAGTTATCGAGTATCGTTGTAAAACATTGTTTGAATAGCGTAGAAATTACATAATCGCACGAGTGATCGAGGAATTAAGCAAACACAAAGGGGCGCTCGTTACATTTGAAGCTGAGTTTCATAATGTGACTGTTATGGTAATAAACTCCAGGAGAGTTTTTCAATTCGTTACATAAAAGAAATGAGACGTTTACAACAGACACCCTGCAACCCGGTATTAGAGCGCAGCTCTTGAGGAAGAAGGAGGGGAGGGTACGGAGAGAAGGGTATGCCCTCGTCCCTTCCTCCCCTCCTCCTCTCCTGCTCCCCTCGTATTTAGCGAAAGATTTTCACTACATTTTCCGCAAAATTGAACGGAAAAAAATTCCCCGGCAATTAATGCGGGCAAATTTTTCGCTAAATTTATCAGGGAAATTATTCCGCTAAATTTAGCGGGAAGTTTTTCCGATAAATATAGCTGGGAACTTTCAAGCTAAATTTAGCGGGTATTTTTTTCCGCCAAATTTAGCGGGGAATTTTTTCCGCTAAAGTTAGCGAGGAATTTTCCGCTAAATTTTGCAGAGAAATTCTCTGTCCTCCTTCTCCTTCCTCGAGACCCCCGTGACGTCACTGGTGAACCTCGTGACGTCACATGTGATTTTATCATTATGGGAAACGTCCCATAATGCAACGCGCGGTTCCGCCGACACCGACAGCGACGCCGCTCAAACCTGAAATGGGCGCTATAGGGGGAAAAAAGTGATGCTTTTTGAGCAGTCGCTAGCTGACCACGACTTTCTGCGATGTGTATCTATTCGCGGGCAACTCAGTCAATGAGCGGCGTTCAAAGCGGGAGTTTTCGAGAAGCAAATCGCTCATCGCACACGGCGGTGGTGACCATCTGATTTTTTGCGATGCGATGTAGTCGTATTGCGCGAGTGCTTTACGTCGCCGGTGTGAATGCGCCTTTAGGCTCTGTCGTTAAATGCCGTCGTTAAATGCCAAGTAACAAGAGTAAGTATAAAAAAACTTCAACAAAATTTAACTGTTTGCCTGCTGTTGAAGCGTCCAGGCGTTTTTACACAGAAAATGACAAATGTGCTCATCAGAATTACACCAATAAAACACAAGCTACACTTTCTAAGCAACAAAGACAAAACCAAAGCAAATACATTTGTTTCTGAACATGTAAAAAAACAAAAGAAAACGAAATGAAATAAAGAAAATAACGGATATGAAATGCAGGTATATAAGGATGCAAACCGGGTCTTTTATGAGTGAGGTGGAGGGATGACTCAAGGTTGTGCCTCCGGATGGGGCGGAGAAGTTCTAGTGTCTTGGAATCATCCTGCGCACGGTCCCCTCGCCCCCCCGCCCCACCTAAAGCGCCCGTCCCCCTAAAAGAAAAAGTATGTTGTGGTGTCTTTCTTGCACCTTCCGTCACACGAAACTTCCTGCGCGTGGTGTTTGTTTGCTTGGTTCTGCCCTACAAAAAACAAACGATCTCAAAGGAACACGTGATTTGAAACTTCCTTGTAGTGCACCTCGCGGCCCGCAGCTTTGGCTCTTAGTCCATCACCCCACCGGGGTTGGCAGGAAGCGCCAGAATGGTGAAGAAAGAAATAACGATATGTTCGGAAAGGGTTCTGAAAGAAAAAGCGCTTTGTGTGCGCCCGATTCCCCACCCTTTCAGAAAGAGGTAGGGAATAGAGAGAGAGAGAGAGAGAATGACGTTGTCATGTTGCCAGCAATTGCTTGCTGTTGCTGGCGATTTGCTAACTTTGCAAGGGCGTAGCCCTATCCTCCAAGGCCGAAAAGGAAGACGAAATAAAAAAAGAGCGAGAAGGGAGTATTTGTTAACTCACGAAGTGCATGGGTTCAGTGCTTTCCGTTTTCACTCCGCGCACCGGGCAGCCCTCCCAACTACAATGTAAGACTTCGTGCTCAGTATGAGCACCATGCAATAGTAATTTCGGTTGGACGTTTCTGTTAAATATGAATTACTCCTCAGCCCTTTCCAGTGAATGCTGATGTCGCTCAATCCTGGCAGTTTGCAGTCAATACCTGCCTGCTAGCAGAACACAAATGCAAACATACAGACAGTCAAATTACATTAAGCCATCTGTCGAAGGCCACTCGTAGCCATAGCAATCGCCGATTCGGCCCCTGAAGCACCGAGGGGATTACATAGGGCCTGCTACGCCTCATAATTGCTGTGACGCGTCACTGGGCTGGGAGCATTCCATATACAGAATTTCAACACCTATGGCGCTGCAAGCGCAAGAAACTTTTCAATTTGTTTTACCTTCCCAAATTGTTTTTAAAATAAAACATTCGTCCTACCTTTAAAAAAAGAAAAAAAGAGCAGTTTGAATAATAAATTCGGTTTTTAGAGATCAGTAAAGAATGACCGATATCTCGATAAAGTAATCACTTGCGGAGCTAGGAAAAGAAAATGTGTAGTACGTGAAGGGTTCTTTTTTGTTCTTTTACTGAAATTTTTTGACCGGATCGCTAGGACTGTAAGTCTTAGTCAGATTGATTGGAAGGGCCCAATGGCGATCCTGCTTCTACTTTTCTAAAGTCTAGGGACTTTTGTAGGCATAAGATCACCCCCTTACATTTATTGCATTGTGCTAAAAGTAGTGGAGAAGTTTAGAGAACTTTAAAAAAATATTTCAGAGTAAACATCCATTGCAGCAACCAAGGCGCTGATTGAAGGTCATAAAGATTTAAAAAAAGATTTGATTTTCAAGGAAGTCATTACAAATAGAGCACCCCTCTCTGACTTTTTATTCTTGTTTTACCAGCTTGCAAAAATTGCCAAGTATCTTCGAAAGTAATTCAATTACTTTGTCGAAGTACTTGTACTGTACTAAAGATAGTTTCTTCTAAAAGTAACTTGAATACAACTTTGACTACATTTTCATATGGTTATTTAGTATTCAATTAGATACTTTTCTTGGGTATTTGGAACAACACAGTTATGTTTTACGTATAAGCACTGTGACCCCGGCGTTAAACTCGCGTTCTATCACAAACAAGTTTTACGCCTTCCAATGTCCTTTCCTCACTAGAATGCTTGTGTTAACAAATTATTGTATTATTTGGAGTGTGCTATAGACCTTTTTCGCATAACCTCAAACCAGCCACTAACTGACGTACCCTCGACCTGGTGCATTTTTGGATTGCCCGCTGACACAGGGTATGCAATCGCCAAAGGGTATGGGCGAAAAGGCTTAAAATCGGACGCAGTGCATGAGTTAGTTCCGAGTGCCCCTTTTTATCGTGCTGCAATTTCCGAAAATCTATGGTTGTCTGTACCACTGCGTGGTCGTCGGATGGATAAATAATTTTAAAAAGCATAAGAACAATAGAATAAATTGTGCCATGAAGCACAGGAAGCTTCAGCGCGAGTGTGGCTGCTATGTTATTGAGCTTGGCATTTTCCCCAGAATTCTCTATTTATGAAGTCAGTCGATTGCGAGCTTGAATCGCGAGAGATTCGTATCAG
The DNA here is from genome assembly GCA_037355805.1 of Ixodes ricinus. Taxonomy (NCBI): domain Eukaryota; kingdom Metazoa; phylum Arthropoda; class Arachnida; order Ixodida; family Ixodidae; genus Ixodes; species Ixodes ricinus. The sequence continues at coordinate 28,272 of JAZHYW010008048.1, read as the reverse complement.
ACTCAACGTCACGTTTAAGCTCACGACCACTTCGTCTACGACAAGAGGACCGAGTTTAATTCCCGGTGCATATGGTCCAATTAAGTTATCACTGCAAGCCCCGTGGTATGTCAAAGGTATGAAAACGTCCACATGCCACCACTCAAGATGGAGCTATCAAATGCCGAGAGCTTACCTGCATAGACTGCATTAAACTGCTCATATATACTTCGCTGTGGAAACTCAATCAAAACACCCCACCGTCTTCGTCCTCGTTCTCTCGAGGAGGCAAGGTGATGGCTTGTGAGTAGCCAGATGGATTCAACCCGGACAAGCTCCAGCCAACTTATTGCAGCCGACCATAGCCAAGTCTAGCCAAGTTCCTCCCATACCCACACCGTTGCCTACCCAGATAGCTGTGCTGAACTAGCCGGTATTTCTTTTTCTAAGCCGCTAGACGGCGTCGTCGGTGCCAGCAATTCTCAAGATGGCGGCGCCTTTAAAGAAAAGGTCTATTAGCCCCGAGAGCGAACACAAGCGTCGCTGCGGTCGCCGCGCCCTGATTGGGTGAGGTGTACCGTGACGTCAGGCGGAGGACTCCGCTCCGCGATCTCGCATCGGCTCGCTTCCCAGCACCGGTTTCCTGGTTTGGCGTTGTGTGCCGCAAGCTCTTCGAGGAGCTGGGCCTCGTTTACCCGGTGTACAAGACGTTGAGTTAGGCCGATATAGACGTGCTTCCGTACATTTTATAAGCCTGCTTGTCCCTTTTACCTTTAAAATTGGGTTACAAATCCCGAAAGCTATCGGCGGAGGCGATTCCGCCGATGAACCTCCCCGTCCCCACACGACAGAAGGCAATTTTGCGAGGGGTCGGTGAAGCGGTGGCGCAAGTGTTTCAGACGCTGGAATTCTGTTCCTTGCATGTTCATGATTTAGGACGATATTACATCCCGCTTTCAAGGCATTTGAAGTGGCATTTATATCATGGGCCTTTGGGTGGTCGGCAAATTAGCTCGCGACCCCGACTCTGCGCTGCCACTCTGCATGCGCTGGTTCGCAGATGTTTTAAAGGCCCTGCGTCTGATGATCTTTGAAGTGCTCGTGGAACAGGGTTGTTTTACATAAATGTAGCTTCTTCGTGAATTAATTATATAGTTTATACACCTATGCAGGCATATTTCTTAGAAGATGCATAATTACTGGAAATTAGTTTGTATGGTAGCAGCAAAAACGGCCGAATTGCCCCCAGTTGCCTGTATGATATGTATTGAACTGCCCAAAATATGCACAGCAATAGTACCGTAATTTGGAATCTTTATACTTTTTCCTGACATTCTTTATTCCAGCCTTGGGTATTCGGAAAATACACCGTTTAGTTTGAATTGTCATTTATTTCCAATTAAAAGAGACACTGCTGCAGGTCCCCAAAAGCTTCCTCAGCCTCCAAACTCCCTACAGCTGGACTCTCTGACAACAGAGGAAAACAGGAGTAAAAGCAAGCATTCGAACGTCTGTCCAGTGGTAGATGCAGCACTAGTAGCAGAAAATGTGGAACCTGTGAAGGGTGACAGTCTGCGTGCGAAAAACTTCTGGTATTTTAGCTTCAGGACAATTCGATTTAAGTAAAATCTCAATTTTAGGGCTTAAGGGACTAATAACGAGCTAGACACCTTCGCTTACGTTTGTTATACATTACTTGAGGGTTGATATAAACAAGTCCACAGATACCACCCGTGTAGTCCATTGAAATACTATCCGAATCCAGCAAAGGTCAAATGCGAGCAATGTATATAATAAATGTTCCTTGTTTTTTTTACTTTGCCCCTGCACTTGGGCTGTCTTACTTGTGATTCTCTCCCCATGGCCCAGACTGTATTTAGCATGTTGCTCGAGCAGCATGCAGCTTTTCTGCTTCGGCGATCTTGTTTAAAAACAGAGATACAAAAAAAATAGTATACATAACCTGCCAATTCATTAAGACCATCAGCAGCATTTATTGTGTGAGATGTAAATCTATAGTGATGCTCCTGCAATTGTGGCCATATTTCTTTATTTTCATATACCAGCTGTGATTCATGCGTTGCCTGCCCTGTCAACCATGCTTAAAATGTTGGTTGAAGTTTCGCCTGCAGCTACAGGCCATACCTCAATAAAGCCACATATAAAAATTTACACTTCCTACGAAAAACACGCCAAAAAAAAATTAAATAGAAACGAGCGCGCCGACAGCTAGCGTCGTCACAGCCTCCACAGGGCGAGCGGGGCGAGTCGGGGAAAAATTCTCTCCTCGCCGTGACGTCACCCCGGTTCGCCGTAAGGGGGCGCCACGCGAACTTCTCGGGGCTAATACCTGTGGACGGGAGAATAGGCGAAAAAAAAATGGCGTACCTCATGGGTGATATTTCCAGCACATTGATTGCATGCTGGCTTTTGGTGATGCCGTATTCCTCGTGGTGCCGTATTCCTGCGTCTAGTTATCAAGCAAAGTATTTCAAAAGATGTGTTCGATCTTCGCCCATACACCCATGTGAAGCAATGCCCCCTTCCAAAATCTTGCCGTTCCCAAGTGAAACAAACAAAAATAACCCGCCACTAACGAAAATCGATGCGTTCATCAGAAAATAATAATTCACGCACAGAAAGTACACGATCTCGTATCTTAAATATGGCCATAGCCAAACAGCGTCTACGTTCATAGCTTCTATGAATGACGCGGAAATAGAGTCAAAAGCAAACAGTCACAAACAAATGCATATTCAGAAGGGGCATTTTAAAGCACTGGACGCTTTACAATGCAAACGCGCGCGCTTTGTCGAAATGCACAAATGTGCGCGGTGCACCTCTTCACGCACAGCATTTTAACGACCCCTAAAAAAAGAAAAAAAGATGATTGAGAAAGGCACAGTTTTCCCATGGTCAGCAACATAAAAGGTGAACACGATGCCGATAAATCCAGGCGCGCAGCCACCCTGCGCACGACGGGCGCCCACCTCTCAATCGCGCGCACGTTGCCCGAGGCGAAAACGCGGCGCAACCATCTGCCTAGTTCGCAGGTAGTCCCCGCCACCGCGAGCTGCAAGCGAGTGACCCCATCCCCCTAGCACGACCTCAAGAAAACGCCGAAGACCGACCGCTTAGCACCCCGTCACCCCAACTACGGCGCCCATTTCCCTTCCCACCCGCACATCCCCATTACCCTTCCAGTCGCGCGCATACTGCAGTAACCAGACCCAAGGTCCAACAGATTTGTTCGAACAAGAAACGGAAAGCCACGTTTTGAATTCCGAGTACAATCAGTACGGACCCTGGAGCAGTTGAGCCCACACACACACTGCAAAGTCCCACCGATATCGTATCACCAGCGAACATCACGAAGTCATTCGAATTCATCTCACGAACGTCCCAGGGTAATATCACAAAGTCATTCGATATAATTTCACAAACTCTGACTCCTCATTCAGATGAGTCATTTGATATCATCTCACGAACTCAAAGTCATCTCACGGAGTCATTCGATGTCATCTCACTAACTCAGACTCATCTCAAGGAGTCATTTGATATTATTATCTACTCACGAACTCAAGTCATTTCACGGAGTTATTCGATATCAACTCACAAACTCACCTCAAGGAGTCATTCGATATCATCTCACGAACTCAAAGTCAGCTCAGGGAGTCCTTCGATATCATCTCACGAAGTCAAAGTAATTTCACCGATTCACGCAAATTCATTCACAATCAAGAAATGAGTTCGAATGAGTGTGGAGTGAGTTTGCCGAGGTATGCTGCCGGGATGAGAATGGCAGGGCGTGTCTTTCGAAGGCCCGGCCCCCAGCACGGGCTCTGTGCCTTCCGACGTTAATAAAATAGCTCAGATTGAACAAAGACAAAGAGGCACACATACGGCAGCGATGGCGCTCTCTGTGTGCGTGTACCTCTTCGTCCTTGTTCAGTTTGCGCTATTTTGTTAGCGTTAAGTATGTCAAACTAGCCCAATGAATGGTCGTACGCCTACCGCCGTGCCTTGGCTGGAGATGCACGAGGCACCGAAGCGCTACCAAAGGTAGGAAGCTCGCACCAGAGACGGAACAACTCAAGCCCCTCCCTGCCATTCTTACCTTGTCAGTAACTATGCGGAGAGCAAGTCGCCCGCTTCTTGCGCAGGAGTTGCGGTGACGTCAGAACGACCCCGAGCTCTGATTGGCTTTGATTTAAAAGGAGAGCTGGTAGACCCCAATGGTAGATGCCTCGAGGTCTACCCACTATTTTGTTTTTCAATCAGCCAATAAGAGCTCGGCGTTCTGACATGATCTCAAACCCGTGTGCAAGACGCAGACGGACTTGCGCTCCGCATACGGCGAGAAATTGAGGGAAAGGAGGATACGAGAGCGTGCGGGGACGGCAGAACACCGAGCTCGGGTTGGTTAGTGGGTAGACGCAAAGCTAGCTGCCCTCGTCTCTACTCCCTGTTCGAACGGGTTAGAACACCGAAGGCCGGCGTCTTGCGTTCGGCGTTCGCGTTCGAACGCGCTCGGACAGTGAGTAGAAACGAGGGCGGCTAGCTTTGCGTCTACCCACTAATCAACCAGAGCTCGGTGTTCTGAAGACACCGCGCTCTCCCGTATCCTCCTTTCCCTCAATTTCTTGCCTTATAGGACGCTTAGCTTCTTCCAGGGGCATCGCTTCATGAAATCTGGGCTGGGCAGTAACTCCGTGTTTACCACCAGCTATCTTTGCTAGTTCTTTCTACCATCTACGTCTCCTTCTTTGATACTCTTCGATGTTCTGTGAAGACATTTTGCCGGTATAGTGACGGACGAGAATCGGCGAGACTGAGTATGTTTATAAACATTCGGTGAATTATTATGTAGAAAGCGAACTCTTTGAATAAAGGTATACGCATAATAGCTACTTTAAAATTGCGCATGTGCGTCCCTCGACGTGGTTGTAATTGCATTTTTTTTCATTTCTATAATACTTTGGTCAAACAAAACACTGTATATTTTTAAGCACACGTCTATAAATACCGCCGTGTCTAGTAGTGCTCTAATGACGCAATATGATACGATAAGAAATCGACCGATTAGTTTTTCGCTGACAGCATCATTCAATATAAAGTTTTAGGATAAATGTTTGACGTTGCGATATCCCTCCAGGTTCGCCCTTCAAATTATGCCTCAAGGTGGCAGCGCGAGCTTCCTTTAACAAAATATTGACACGCGCGTCGCAGAGTGAGCGCATGCGTGGCCGAATGGTTACACCGCTTGACTGTCGCGCGGAAGGTCCAGGTTCGATTGCAGTCAGCGGAATGTTCTTTTATTTATTCTTTTAACTTGGCGCTCTCGTAAGTTTGAGAACATTATCGTATAATCGAGTTCCGAATGTTCTACGCGCCGAAAGTTCTACGCGGAATGTTCCAGAAGCCCACGCGTGTACATAAGGGGCTCTGCGTGGCGAGCCTGAGTCAGTCTCGCACCAGCGTCCGATCCTGCTGTTACGCCGACTTCGACGCCTGCGACGCGCTGTTAACAGTTATCTTCTGTTCCCTTTTTGTTTTGGGCACAAGTTCGCCCCATTAAACGTTTCAGTTTCCTCAGTTATACTTTGTTTCATCACGTCTTCATTCGTGACATTATTAATCTTACAAAGACGCGATCTGCAAAACCTGGTCATCGTTCGAAATGCATGACCAATACATGCACGTAATGTATATTAGTATCGAGAAAACCCACGATAAATTGATGGACAGTAAATACAGCTTCGCTATTCTTTCCTTCCTCGAACCACATTTAAGCTTTTCGTATTTTATTTTAACTTTTATCTTGCTGCGCTCGTCTTTGGTTTACATTGTTAGAGCAAAAAACCGGAGAATCTTAAAGTGCACTTAGTAAGGTGTAGTTTCACACCTTCAGTCTTTAGAGGTCAACCAATAGTTCGTTTCTATTCTTCTATTGGTAGTAATTTGGAACCAAGTTATCAATTCCAATTCTAAGGCACCCCAGTCACAACGATATTTCAACGAGGCAAATTCAACGAACTTTTTTTTACAGACATAGACTGTCCTCACCGTTGTTTCTAGTAAAAATAATTTGTCTATTTTTTTTTAAATAGAACACTCTACACCATTTATTTCATTGAAATGTGAAAAGTCTATCAAACTGCGTCCTGAAATTTTACGATCTTGAGTTTAAATTGCACATAAACACGTCATTTTGTATTTTGTTTATTGAAAGCTGAGTGGTAACAGCACAATGTTCAAACGTTTCTTACTACAGACGTACTCTCTTCTGAAGCTTCTATATGAAGCACTCCAAATACGACGCATCTTTTCAGTAGAACAAATTTTAGCCGGCTGATGGAGCGAATGCGCGACAACGTGTACTGCCTAGGGCCGTATTTAGCACCTATTAATAAATAGGTTGACCATCTCTTTTCAGTCGCTTTATTGAATCAATCTAAAACGTTCCGTCGTCGCCTTGTAAATCATTCCATCGTCTCTGACTGCGAGATGGCCAGAACGGATACTCCGCCAACACGCCGACAAATTACGCCACAGAAGCCGAGGCGTCATGTTGGCGGATGTCGCCATCCTGGCGGTTAGTGCTAGAAATCCTCGCAAAAAGTACGAGCGAACGCGAGTGTCGCCGTCGTCGCAAAGTCACAACGCCTGGCTGTTGAAACTACCGAGGACTGTCAAGTTGAAGAGCGACCTGCGGCAGAACAGGCATCTGTCTCATTGACGAGCGCTGCTGGGACACCGCCAGGATCGCTGGCGGCGTCAGCGTGTCACTTCTATGACGTCATCAGGCGGAAATTCAGGGACCACGTTTTTGGACGCGAAAAAAAACTCTCGTCGCAGACGCGTTTCAGGCCCCATTGGCCTCCTGCGTTGCCCAAGGGGCGCTGCGAAATGTGACTAGTTTGCAAGAAATGTGTAGTACAAACTTGGGTGTCTCAAACTGTTACACGTCTAGAAGCGTGCCTGATCTGGTGCGGAACGCGATTACGAGTAAAATGCAAAGAAACGGTAAAAATTCGAACGCCTCCGTAGCACAGGTCAGACCTAAGACGCTAAGTGCGTGAGCCAAGAGACGCCGTTTTACGCGTTTTAAAGTTAAAAAAAAAGAAAGAGAGAGAAAGAGAGAAGCGTCGCGATGCCAGATATTCTGAAGTCACGACCCAGAGATATGAGACGCCTACCCTATCGGTTTTGTCCTGAATCCCGCAATTGCGGTTGTTATACAGCGTTGGATATAGCCGACATCGTACGTCTCAAGGTGTTTTGTTTTCGTTCTTTAGAAGCTACAAACAAAAAAAAAACTTAGTGAGGGCGCCACAAGTAGGGCGAGATCCGATCAGGTGAGCTAGTACTAATCAAGGAGAAGGCGCAGCAGTTTGTTCAAAGCGTCGGCTCAGGAGGCCGTCAGCAATACCAAATAGAAGACAAGACCTGCAGATTTTCCCCAAACATCATCACTAGTGGTTTCACGTAACGCCGCCTGGCCAGCGTCAGCATGGCCATGAGCGCGGCGCAGCGTCTCACAAGAAGCGCGACCTCTAGCACGCGGTGACGCCAAGGCGGAAATGTCTGCCACTTTGCGGCGTCTTTCGTAGAGCTTCAGCGTGTTTGCCGCTTGAGGCGGGTCGGGAATCCACTAACCATGACGTCATGCGCGGGCCTTGTGTTCTCGGTGGTATTGGCTATGCGGAGCGCAAGTCCGTCTTCTTCTTGCACAGAGGTTGCCATGATGTCAAAACGCCGAGCTATTATTGGCTGATGAAACAAAATGGATAAACCTCAAGGCATCTAGCATAGAGGTCTACCCACTATCCTTCCCAATCAAAGCCAATCAGAACTCGGCGTCGTTCTTTACGACACCGCAACCCTAGCGCAAGAAGCAGACGACTTGCTCTCCATATAGCTGCCACCATGGCAGTTTTCTTAGGAACTCGCATGACGACGCTGGAGTCTCGTGGGGACGCCACGGGACGGTCCTCTACCGCTCTCCATCAATCTTTCGCGGCTCGATGGCTGACACCCAAACGAGCTTCGCCCGAAATAGTTGCCTACGCATCCCGCTTCCCCGATTCCAATAACAAGATCGACCAAGCACTCCGGAGGTCGCCACCCCCGAATACCGTTGCCCAGCAGTTGTCATGGAGCCGGTGGCGTGGACGTGGCAATAGGTTGAGGTAAGACGTTCGGTGTTCGGCATTTATTTCTCACGGGTTCTTGCGTTATACACAGGATTCTAGTTCGCTAAGATAAATATTTCCTTGCATCGTTGTCCGTTGATTGACACACTATGTGTAGAGACAAAATGGCGCAGAAAATTTACAATTTTTACGCAAAATTAAATACGCATGTCACGCTCATTCGCCGCCCTAATGTAGCGCTACTGGCCCGAACCAGATGCCAATATTTTAGAACTAACCGTTATCTTATCCAGAAGTTATGAGCGACTTTCTGAAAATTTCACAGGGAAAATGGCGGCCGGCGGATCATTGGAATCCACTGAACTGAAGGACCACAGTCACCAAAAACGGGCCCCAGCTCTCGATTCAAATTTGCAGATCACTCATCACTTTTTAATAAGGTAGCGGTCTGTTCTGAAATATTAGCATCTGGTTCGGGCCCTCAGCTCTACTTTTGGGCGGAGAGAGTGAGCGTTTGGCTGTGGGTACTTCATTTTTGCAGGCACGCTGTACATTCTGTTGTACACGACACCAAGAGAAAGCAGAGCGGTATTAGTACAGAAATTATGTGTTTGCTTTCTCGAGGATTTGTCGTCGGCGATTCTAGGAAAGGCACTATAACCCTAACCAATCTTAATGCATACCAGTACTGGTAGTACCTGCTAACAAGGAACGAGGAGTAATAAAAAATATAGAACATCCAAACTGTCCTTCCGATTTATAAAGGTGCCCAATTATTTTCATCCAAAGAGCAATGCAGTTTTCAGACTACCTTGTATCGGTCAGTATAGAAAGAACCGCGAACACTTCAATACATCTTGCGATATTGTCTAGGAATGAATAAAATAATGAGTAGGCTAATGGAAGGCCAATGTACTGTTAAGCACGCAATATCTGTTTTTATATTATAATATCTGTCTTATATGCATGTACTGCGCAGTTAATATAAATGCTCAGATAAGTATCCTAACACTAACTTTTTGAATATATTCTACTAAAATATTTAGTCCCATCAAAACGAACGGAACTAGGCATCGTCAAAAAATGTTCCTATGAAAAAAAATAAACAATTTTTTTCATTGTCTGCGAACCTCTAGTCCGTTCTTTTTTCATACATAAAAAATACTAGTGAAAGCCGCTACGTGGTTACAAGACCGCTGCCGTTACGACATTTCGTTGGTGATGTCACAGCATTCGGTCGATGAAGATACAAGACCGCAATTAGCTTAATTTGCATCGTGAAGTCAGGTCAAGCCTTGTTTCGACTTTTGCGTCTGTAAAACTGTTTCATAAAAAAGTAATCGTTATATTTTACCGGTTTAGTTCAAGAAACAAATGCAACATTCGAAAAGAAGAAAACTTTCCAAATTTACGGTTGCGCATACCGTGCTTTTGGCGGGAATTCGGCTTGATTGATTACGCCACTCCCACCTCCCCGCCACCGCACGGAAACAAAAACAAAAGCACGCAACTGTTGTTCAAAATGCTGATACGCTGAAACGATCAAACTCAATTATTGTGCTAGTCTATGATTGATACCTGCACGATAAAGGTCACGCGATTACCTACAGTACAGTGGAGGGCACAACTGAACGGTGCTACGTGCGAGGCGCAACTTCAAGAAGCAGTCACGCTGAGAGTGCCCATGCATTTTTCGCGAAGACTACTTCTTCTAATAAATGCAATTTATGTAAATATGGAGGAGGGAGGGGGGGGTTCCTAAAGCTACGTTCAGGAATGTCTGATTGTTATTCAAAGGATGAGAATACTGTCAGGAATAAAGAAAATAAGACAAACAAACTCAACTTTTCGATGCGTGTAGGGTCGATATTGATGAAAGTTGTGAGTAGATCTGCATGTTTAACTTCACATTTTTTAGGCAGTCTAAGGCTGGTGATTTTAATCTTTTCTTTCATTTGTTCACAGGCTTATAAAAATGCGGAACCATTTGGTGGTAATAACATGACAGCTGATTGCTTCTATACATTTTGAATTATAACCGAGCTCTACGTTCAGTGCCCATTACCATAAGTAGCCCGAGGGAGTCACAAAATTTACACCAAAAAGTTGCTTTGTTTAAGCAAGAGCTTGGCATAAGGGCAGCTCTAACTTAGTGACGTTTTTTTCGCATTAATGGAGAATTCGGTAAGAGCTCCCAGACATAAAAGCAGTACCGCCTTCAAAATGTATGCATGCAATTCGGAGCGCAAATTCGTCTGCTTCTTTTGCAGGGGTTGTGGTGACGTCAGAACGCCGAGCTCTGATTGGTTCTGATTCTAATGAAGGATAGTGGGTAGACCTGAACGTAGCCTGCTTTGAGGTCTACCCACCATAATAATATAATATAATATAATATAATATACTTAATTTTCTGGTAGTGTCTATCCTTCAATCGGAACCAATCAGAGCTCGGCGTCGTTCTCACGTGACCACAACTCCTGCGCAAAAAGCAGACGACTTACTCTCCGCATATTGGTTGCATAAAGACAAGTCGGTACACGGACCACTCAGAACGGAGTTTCAAATGAGACATTCATAAAAAAAATTATACCCAATAGCATAGACATAGCTGCGCCGATTTTCTGGATAACAGAGTTTACCACAAAATGAAAACAAAAAATCTGCATTTTTGAGCTGTATTTTTAATTAGTTTATTTTTGTACAAATCCACGTTTTCTCTTCCGCGAAAAGAGAGAATCATTGTTAGGTTAAATTCTAAAGTATTACTGCGCCGGTTCACGCTAGGTAAACCAGAAACCTTTCGCTCAACAAGATAAAGAAACTCACGATCACTATAATGAATATTGTAATTTTCATCATTATCATCATCAGCTGACATCACGTACAATGACCGTGCGGAATTTATGCGTGAGAGTAGAAAGAATAAATGAGAAAATGAGATTATCCCTCATTCCAACAAAACCGCAGGTACAAACACACAGCAAGCATGCTACGTATTATTTCACTAACGGGCTTGCGTATACGCATGGGTTACCCTGTTTCTCACAGAAAGTACGGGTACTCTAATTACGGTGCATAACTCACGCTTACTTGGAAAACCGGCTTCAGAGAAAACGGGATCATTATCCACAAGATGGCAAGACGTAAAATTCCAATTTTTTTCCTCTCTTGCCCTATTAGCCTAGTGGACTGGAAGACAACATGCAATTTACTTGTCTTAAAATATTTATGAGCATGTTGTTGCATACTTACTTGAACGCCGTAGCCTTCCTTTTTGCGTCTATTAATCTTAAGCTTTAAACCTGTTAAGTCTACTGAATCTACAACGCTAAACCTGCCGCACATTCTAACGGACAACTGTGCATGAGGGCCACGTGCTCAGAGTTGAAAGTAAATGTCGCTCTTCTTGCTCTTGCTTCCCGTCTTTTCTAGGGGAATTAAGATATCTCCGTGGAATAAATCGTCTTTGTGCGTCGTATGTGTGTAGATAAAGGTCACATAAGCTGCAACTCGCGAGTTCAGAGCAGTTGCTGTAGTGGTGTTGGTCACTACTGACAGAACGAAAAATCAGTTGTGTCAAACACTGCTGACAAATCAAATTCTGTCAGTATGTTTGCCACTACTGACGAACAAAAAACCACAAAAATAAAAGCAATGCACGAAGAAACTGAGAGAGAGAAGGAGAGGAGAGCGCGCGGGGAAGTTCAAAATGCCATGGTTGGAATGATTAGCGGGTAGACCTAAAGCTATCTTGCTCTTGTCTTTACTGCACTCGCCAAACACGTTCGAATGAATGCGAAAGTCTAAACGCTGGACGCCGGCGTTCCGCGTTCTTACGCGTTCGACGAGTGTGTTCGAGACAAAGCCGGCTAGTTTGAGGTCTACCCACTAATTATTCCAAGCCAGAGCTCGGCGTTCTGACATCCCCGAGCGCTTTCCTCTCCTCCTCTGTCTCAGTTTTTCGGTGCATAAAAATAGAAATGGACGGCAAAAAAAGAAAAAGAATTTCGATATTTAGTTTTGATCTTGGTATGTTCTATTTGCATCTCATGTTGGTAGTCTTTTAGGACTTTACGTCACGACCTTATTCGAAGCAAAAGGAAAATTATACATGTGCCAGACACTATTACGCATGCACCGATCAGAAGCGATGCACAGTCGATAAAAAGAGCATAGTGCTCCTCGCAACGTGGCAAACATTTAAAATTACCTCTAAGCAGGTATGTCTTTAAAACCCTGGCCTAGAACGGCTACACTACGTTTCACTTAGGTTTGAAACGCCTCGATCCGACGAAGCCAGCCAAGGGGCACCAGAAATGCATCGTCATAGTGCTCGTCGTCTTTGTGCGTCTGCCATCACTGGCTCTATCAATCTACGCGCAAGAAAAAAAAGCGTTTCACTGTGCTTGATTGGTTTAGCCAGTGAAAGCAAACGCGCAAAGGCTACGAGCGTCGTGACAATGCACTTATGGCGTGGCTTGATGGACTCCGTCGGATCGTAGGGTTATCTGCAGCAATCCGGAGTGCAAGTTCGTCTGCTTCCTTAGCAGGAGTTACAGTGACGTCAGAACGCCGAGCTCTGATTGGCTCAACTGGAAGGGTAGGGGTAGACCCAAAGGCAGCTTGCTTTGAGGTCCACCCACTATCCTTCGATCAGAGCCAATCAGAACTCGGCGTCGTTCTGACGTCACCACGACCCCTGCAAAAGAAGCGGACGAACTTGCTCTCCGCATATGACCTTGAAAACAAGACCTGCACCCCCAAGCCTCATGACCAGTGGGTCCGCGCAGTGCCACCTAGCTTGCGATCAGCATCGCCGCTAGGTCGCGTCTTGCAGCATCTCGCAACGAACGCGACGCCAGCAGACGGCGACGCCAAGACCGGACGCCTCTGACGTTTTGTGGTGACATTTGTCGAGCTTCAGCGTGTTCGTCGTTTCGGGGCGGGTCATGGATCTACTCACGATGACGTCATGCAATGGCACTGTCTTTCAGGTGTATTGCTATGCGGTCCGACTTAATGCTGTGGGAGACGAGGGTGAAAGACGACGGGGCGGAGGGCACGTGACAGGCGGTCGGCCGAAAAGACACGAGCTGGCGCCGGAGACAGAGCGTGATGCGCGAGGCGGGGGCCGGGGAGGAATGACGGAGCCGTTCTGGCTGGTCTGGCCCATGGCGATCCCCGGAGCGGTCCACCAGTGAGGTTCCGACCAGGACCGGCGGGAACGGCGAGCCCTGGCCATATTGGGCTGGGGCCATGACGATCCCGAAGTGGTTCTGCAGCGAGACTCTGAGCTATGATATCCCGGGGCTCGCTAGCTTACGCAGCGCTGGCGTGGGAAGGACGATCCACAGCCCTGGACACGGACTCCGACTGCGAGCTCTGAACGACGGGCGACAATCAGGGTCGGCGGGTCCGGAGTGCCGGCTGTCGAGGACGGGCAACCGGGAAGTACAGTAAGCCCATTCGCTGTCTTCTCGTTGTGTTGTGTGGCTCCTTGGAAGACGAGCGAAGCACACGCCGATCAGAGGTGATTATTAATATAGAGCGAGATTACCACAAAAGAATACTACAATATGAAACGAAGTGTGCGATCGCAAGTTCGTCTGCTTCTTTTGCAGGGGTTGTGCAGACGTCAGAACGCCGAGTTCTGATTGGCTCTGATTGAAGGATAGTGGGTAGACCTCAAGGCAGCCTGCTTTGAGGTGTACCCACTATCCTTCAATCAGAGCCAATCAGAGCTCGGCGTCGTTCTGACGTCACCGCAACTCCTGCGCAAGAAGCAGACGACTTGCTCTCCGCATAGAAAGAAGAGCCACGTGCGACGAAATATACAAACATCGTTCCTTATAACAAAAAAACGACAAATAATAAATAACTTCGCGTCTGCTCGAAGCGACCTGGTACGAGCCAAAGAAAAAGAGTCGCTCGTCTCGAAGAAACACGCTCCATCGTGTTTACACGGAGCAGCTGCTCTTGGACGCGGCGTGGGGCGTGCTCGATGCCATCGCACATCCTGCGATGGAGGTTCTCTAAAGGGCAGGCGATCCTGCTCGGCAGACACCGATTGTTAAACGAACCGATCTGCTCCTAGGTCGATTTCTCCGCGAGCTATCGGCGTCTGAAGCGTTCTCTCCTGTACACATACTTCCCCGGGATGTTTACTGAACGCGGTCGCCGCAGCAAGCCAGTCTCATGCGGTAAACTTCTTCCGTTGATCGAATCCCGCGCATTAAGGTTTTCTTTTTTCTTTTTAAGTTTTGCAATGTCTTTATATATTTTTTTAATAATTTTGTTTGTTTATTTGTGATTTTTGTGTATTTATATTGCTTGGTGAAGATGAATTTTAATACTCCATTTTTGTTTTTATCTCAGGCTCACACGACGAAAGGATAGTCGTCAATGCTAGAATATTCCTATGGCGGTCATACACGTCACCTGGGCCCAAGTTCAATACACTGAAAGAGACGTCTGCTAAACCTTTTATTTCGTCTTTCAACTTTCGTTCGGCGGGTTACAGATATTCCACTTAGATGTTAATAAATGTTACATAACTTCACCTCAGTGAAGCGCGGTGATTCTATACTGGTTGAAGTTTACTTACGATAGAACCGATAAGTTTTTGCACATAGAATGTGGTTTGGGTAGGCCTTAACAAGAGGACTCGTACGCTGTTTTTAGAATGTGGAGTCTACAATGAGACTTTTCAATAGTTTGTAAATATTTATTCACCCAATGAAAAATCATGAATGCGCTGTTCAGCACTTTAGCTTTGAAGAGTATCTTAAAAGAAGAAAAAATGTTACCTTTCAGGATATTCTTTCGTAACATACCATCTTGCTTTAATGACATTACATAGTTTTCAGACGCGAAATCGAAAATAATAAAAATCGGTTTCCAGATTAAACTATTCCTATACATATCAATACGTGAGTACCATGAATAATAAGCATCGTGTCCTTTCCATTGGCCAATGAAAAGGCTCTAGAACGAATCATGGTGCAAAAAATCGTCGACAAAATAACTGTTCGCTCTTTTCTTTTTCTGGAGAGGGGGGGGCGGGAGGGGGGAAGGGGTGAGGCAACGCTGTTCTCGCTGTCGCGATTCCCTTTGCACGTATGGGTAGAATTCCGAAGGTGGAAAACTGCGTAGTTTCTTACCGACAAATGCTTGAATTCACCGGACACGCCGACGACAAACTAATATTAAACTCTCTATGGATTCTACTCGAAAGACCTGCCGTGCGTCTACCGGCTTGCGGCTGACCTTTCCCGTGGTATTGGCGGTGGTATGGATGTCGTGTGTCGTAGCTTCAAAATGGCAGCCCTGTTTTATTATTTACGCGATACTATCAGCCCATATAAAGGCACCGAGTCTTCTAGAGGGCACGCAATTACTAGTCTTCATTTTTTTATTAATCGTGCATATTTCTTGATTTTAACCGGCTGTAAGGGCAGAGGGATATTACCGGGTGAACCATTGGGCACAGTATGGAATTGGAAGCGCATTACGCACGGACAGCGATAACGCACGAGCCGACGTTCTGTCGATAATCGCAAAATCACATTAAAAGCCTCAAAAATGTCCCTGTATAGTCGCTGATAGCTTAATAATTGCCGCGCGTGACGCGTCCCGGGTACCTTAATATTATTCACCGGCTATTCAGAATATGGTAATAGCCAATAAGATCACGAAGGAACGAATCACGAAGTAAAAAGCGTGGGCAAATTAACCCACGCCATGATTTTCTGATGCTGTTATTGAGTATAGCTCGTTTATATAACATAAATATCATTGCTCCCACGCCACAATCTCTACCGTTCAATTTGCCGGGCAAGGTCACCTCCGGAGCTGGATGGCACGCACTGTGACACAGGGAATTCTCGAAACTAAAGTCACACCGACAGCTTAAGAATAGCAGGAACTGCATGTCTTCTTACCTTTACGCTTCGTGCCTCGTGATTGCTTCCTTGACGTTCTTATTTCAAATTGCGCAATCTGATCGACTACAAAGCGACACTAAAACTCACAAAAATGAATCTAATAAAAACAACCGGGAAGCAATCAGAATGTTACCAATAACGTTCTCGCCATTTCATTTTGTAAATGGCTAAATTAATTTATATATATTGATGAACCGAAACTCAATTTCTTCTGTTATTCAACCTTTCAACACCTGTCGGTTTCAGCGCGCTGGAAGCGGAGCACTCGTTTTATGTCGTAGCTTTGTCTTGGCAACAGAAGCAGGCTACTTGGTGCGCGTGTGCCCAAGGGCGAAGTCTCAAAGTTTGTTGAGTCTCCATCGTTAGGACTACGTCTTAGAACCAAAGAAAAAAAAAGTGAGCATTGATTGGTCCCGTCCTGGGAGCTGCCGTATTCCCGTTAGAGGTCTCGACGGACAACACGCCATATTTGCATCCATATTAACCGGGCGTTTGTGCAACAACGCGCTAATTTATTCACTTCGTTGGCTTCCTGCTTTAGTTGGCTTCCTGCTGAAGATCCACCTGTTTTATCTAGCAGACGTCGGGGAGTACTTGATGGGTGGCTAATTTGTATTTATTTACCCGAATAAGAAACAGACGTCAATATTTGGTACACAATAAGAGGTTGAATTAATTACTTGATTTCCGCTGCTGTTTACCGAGACCCTGGAATTCTGGATGGTTCGAACTGGGCGAATACTTCGAGGCATTATTGTTGTTGTTTTTAGTTACTTACAGTTTGGTGGAAGAAACAAGTCATGCTATTTTATTTCTGCAGCGTCCGTGTGCTGCACTAAATCTCAGAAACGAAATGCAAATATAGGGAGGTTCAAGTCACCAGGCTCGATCTAAAATGAACGGAAAAATCGACGCCTGCACGTAGACATCTAAACTTTTCGTCAAAGGTGTATTTCATTTTTTTTAATTACAAAGCGTAGTTCTCTTTCTGTAAAATATAAGGCCAAGAAACTTGCCAGGGTCTACGGCGGACAGCGACGCAGACGACAGGGTTCAGTAGCGGTGTCTGTTTGGCGTTGGTATTGATAGATGGCGTCGGGACCAGCGTCTGAAGGTGCAGCCGACCAGCGAAAGATAGCAGACGACATGCAGACGAAATTCGTTGGCAGCAAAAGCGCTGCCATTATGCTGACGCGTTTTTTTCTTTACGTTTTGGTTTTATTGTTGGCATTTATGTTTTAACCGAAGGTACTTTTCAAAAAGATTATATTCTTTTTAATAAACAACGGTGGTCGCGAGCCGTCACGATAAAGAGGTAGCGCCATCTTTCAATACGAACGCCAAACAAAACCCGCTACAGGACCCTGTCGTCTGCGTTGCTGCCCGCCGTAGATCCTGGCAAGTTTCTTGGAATTAATTTTTACAGAAAGGGAGCTACGCTTTGTAATTTTACAAGAAAAAACCGACCTGTGAGTTACACCTTTGACGAAAAGTTTAGATTGCTACGTGCAGGCGTCGATTTTTACGGTCCATTTTAGATCGAGCCTGGTGACTTGAATCACCCTATATATACCTTCATGAGGTATGGCGCCGCGCGTTACCTCATGAAAACGTTAGTGTTACTTTGCTTTGGGGATCTATTAAACATAATCTTGGTTTAATCAAAGTTACAAAAAGTTCAAGTTTTCTTCATGAGTACAAGCCCTTTCTTGACAAAGCGAAACATTTTTGCGTTGGTTATGAAATCGTTTAATTCAAGAGAATACGGAACGGCGGAATATCTAGAATGGTCGCCTTTCCTTTCGTTTTTATAATAACTGAAACGCTACTACAATAGAATTTTAATTTTATGTTCTATATCAATATAAACATATTCAAGGCGTCCTAAGTAATATGCACGAAACTTGAAAAAGAAAAAGATACAATATTTTAGGCAATAAAATTAACCGCATGTTGTTAGCAAACTTCCTGCAAAAATGCCAGCGTTATTTTATGTTTTTTAATTATTGTTTAAGACTAATTAGATAAATTTCTAATTATCATTATAAGGGCCGTGGTGTCCATTACCAAGTTGCAGAGCTCCTTGAAAAACGGCCGACTGAGCTGTTTGCAACAATGTATTCTTTGTGTTTATTTTTCCGCGATTGTACTGGGCGAGTTGTCAAGCGTCAAGTTGCGGGTGTAAAATCAATATGTTCCAGATTGGTATTTAAACAAAACTGAAAATGCATTATTTTGTTTCATTTTCAACCTTTTGCTATGAAGATACAAAACAAATTTTCGCCTTGAAATACTTTTAAGTAAAGAATATGAGTAGACGAAGTGCTTACTTTTAGTAAAAATGTGTTTACTTTGTTTCTGCTTCACGTTTGTCGCCTTTTGATTTTATAATTGATAACCACGCTGTTTTCTTTTTTTCTTTTTTCGTAGGTAATTTTGTTTCGACAAGCTATGGATTTAAAACATAATATAAAAATATGCAATTTATGTTATGGTGTAAATAATTCGTTTTCCCGGCGTTTTACCAGATGAGAGCGTGGCTAACATCATAAATTATACCTAGAAGATCCTCTGCTTGTGTGCACTGAACGCGGCAATTTAAGCAAACATAAAAAAGAGAGTACCAATTATATCTCCATTCTGCAACCTAGATTAATACAAAGAATGCTGGCATATCTAGTAATTGTTCCGTCATTTTTGTGGCAGTCATTATTTATTCCATTTTTGTTCTTGCACGATTATAGGACGCTGCAGACAAATCATTAGTTTCTCATTTAAAGCTTCAAATTGTTTTTCCTAGTAGTTTTAATATAAAGATACAATTCTGTTCTTCATTTTTAACCTGACTTCGAATAGGGACTCATGGACGCGGAATTCGCCAAATCAGATTAACATGTGTAATCAATCACCAGAACGACTCCGTATTAGAAGAACAAAACCTAATGACAATCATGCACTGGAAGGTAATAATCGAGTTTTAATATTTCCAGAACGAACAATAAATAAACCGTTCGCTGCAATTAGAATGCTTGTACGCTTCAACAGACAGTACATGTTGTCCATAAAAAACGAAGAAAAAACTAAAACATTTTGGAGCTGTCTTTTAAAATGAACTCTTTCTGCTGACATGCAAACAGATCGTAAAAAACAAAAAAAACAGATGTTACCGAAAAGGGTTTTAACTTAAAATGTTATTCAATACAGAATTTCTTGTGCATAATACTGCATTCCGTCTGGCTGGTAACCATGAGAAGTGAGCGCTAAAGGCAAACCTTAAAAGTCAATAACGGTTTTCTTGTTCCCTTTCATTTGCGCCGACGTTAATAATTGGCACCGCGTTTTCTTTTTTAATTTTTTTTCTTTCGCGACTACATTTAATTTACGGAGAGACTGGCTACGTGGATTCAGGGGTCTGCTACGGTGGTGCAAAATCAGCGAGACATAACTCAGCTAGAGGTACCCTGCGTCAAAAATAAGAAAAGAAACCAACAGAAAACACGATATTGATATTCAGCGATTACAGCAAATTTCTCGCAATAATTAACCTGAAAGTGTTCGGGGCACCCCCTAATGATCAAACCGAGATTTTTCTATTAGTCATGCTGTGATATTTGGGGTTCGTTTTTTTAATGCATCAATAACTGATGGTACCATCATCATTAAAATAGTTTTTCAGCGCCTTTACCGTTTTTAAAACGCTTCTTTTGTGAGGGTTTGGAAGGCAGTGTTTCTGTATACCGATATTTGTTTCTGGAGCTCACACTGCCGCTAGAAAGTATGCACTGAAGCATATCAAACAATATTTTGTTATTTTACATAAGTTGACGACTCTTTCTTAGAGTGAATTTTATTTGAGACTCAATACGACACTTCTACTTACATCCACCAGGTGTCCAGGTGCATGAAATTTTCAACCATATTTTTCGCTGTTGACTTTCCAACTAGATTCCAAGTTGGGGAAAACGTTGCATAAACGTGGGTTTTTAGAGAACTATGAATTAAAACTACACCGTTCTTGTTCACTACATTCACGGATCTTTAGACGCTTTAGTCAATCTCAATAGAGTAAAATTCTTTCTTGTTGTGTCTTACTTCTTGTGTGAGCCTGACAGTCGTTTTAGTAAGAAAAGAAGAAAAGAAGCACCGCCAGCAATAATAAGCAAGCAAACACAAAAAGAAAAACGGCTCCCTGGAGACCCATCAATCTTTTAGAGTTGGAGCAGCCCACAAAGCTGTTCCAACTTTTCTCTCTTTTTTATCGAAGTGTCTACGGCACCTGTGGGAGAACATTGAACACGGGATTCTTTGCTCACCACCTTGGCACCTTCATGAACCTCCCCGAGTGGCCCATGAATTTTGGATGATGCGGTCGCCTTCCTGGCACGTCTTAGCGGTGAATATAAAAATTCATAAAAAAAGAAAGACCTTGCTTATGTTATAGTCTCAATGTCTGTCTCATGGGTGGCTTCTGAAAGCTTTTTTTTTATGTACATAAATAACTTTGGGCAAAGTTCGGTGTCGTCGCAACTTCCGTGGTGTCGGTGTTACGTGGAAACAAACTCCAGACAACCTCTGAGATGTGACTATCAACTCTCCGTTTTGATATTGATAGTGTTAGATAAAGGGTACCATAAGTTTGTGTACCCTGTAAACCTTCGCATGTTGGCGCAATTAGATAAATTTAATATAAAATTGCAGTATTGAAGATCAGCTAAACACGGAGTGTATGCAATAACGGTCAAGACTTGATAATTTCGACGGACGAGCATGCACGTTTTTCAATTATTACCAAATATACATTTCATGTATCCCAAAACCTCGATTCTTAACGGCATCGTTATGAATAGTTGTTGCATATGACTGTAAAATCGGGTTTAAAAATTATGAATATTTTTACTTGGTAAATTATGTTTAATTTATTTAAATAGGATCGATTTATTTAAATCAGTGTCACTAGAAAATAGTGCTTCTTTACTAGTAGATGTATTTTAACCTTGGCAGACTGTTTGACCAATTTGTTCGATCGCTGAAAACAACGCGGAAGAATGACTGTAAATCTAACAGTTGAATTAACAACTTATTGACGCAAACCCCGTCATACTAAAACAAAGGCAGCTTAATTATTTAGTGAATAATCAAAGTTTTATTTTCCTTTTAAATTGCATTCTAATTTGCTTGCAATTTAACACTTTTCGTCTCTTTTTTATTTGCTTTCTGATTTGCTTACAATAATAGGACATTACGTAACTGACACTAACCAAGTGGTTAAAAGGAAACTTCATCACTTTAATTTGCTCAGAAGAGCACCGCTTTTTGCTTGTGTTCAGCTTAATATAAGTCTTTCTTGCTTGATGAATTTTTCTATTTGAATGTAGAACAAATTCACATGGAAAGCATCATATTACTTAGGAATAATACATATAAAGACACTTTTATCATTAACTTGTCGCTGAAAAAGGTTTTATGATATAAAGCATGATTTCATGAGTTAAAGCACAATTTACATCATTTTGATTTTTATTATCGACCCTGCTACGATGCAATTCAAATCATAAAAATGTCTATGAAGGGTTCATGTAAGAATATAAAGTATTGGTGATATACATTTTGGTGGTTTTTTGTTTGGGCTTGTATTTATGTAAAGATTTGTAGATGAAGACGCGTCACCAGATGATTGAACATTTTATAAACCTACAGGAGAACCCTTAGTAAACCGAAAATTCAAAACGAAACATAAATCCTGCGCACACGTCCTGAATATTTTTATTTGTTCTGTGCAGCCAACGTTCAGGAGCGAACAGAGGATCTGCTCTACCGTGCCTTTCCGAGCGCTACTTGGACGCAAACAAATTAAGGTAAATTAACTAACGAACTGAGTCCAATAAAACATTTTACAAAGGTGTCCTTAGGTGGTGCATTTATTATACCCAAAATTTATGAGTGTAAAGTTTTTTTAGAAAAAAATATAAACATTAAAGATCCTGTTTTTCTTTAATATCTCAGTGCTCAAGGGATGAACCGTAAAAGCCGTCTAATTTACGCAGCTGCTCTAAGATGGCACACCATAAAGCCAACACGTGAAAGCTTCTTTGGGATGAACACCCATAGCAGATCCAGCAGATCCGGGCTTGTGTGTGGCATCGTCTCTAAATATAACATCCTCAACAATTTTTTTTACCATTTTCCTAATTGTGTATAAGAAAGTACAGAATTGTTAAGGTTGCATTTTTATATAGAACTCGCACTCATCAAATTTTAGTAGGGTAAATTCAACACCTGACGATACCTTTATGAAAAGATTCAATGCACTTCATTGTTTAATTTATTTATCCTAAAATATTTTACGCCCGAATGTCGATCACAAACATTCTGTAGAAGTATTTGAATAGGCCCTTGCAAAGACAAAGAAGAGTCAGTCACCAAAGTCACCAAGGCGCATAAAAAAAACAAGGAAAAGCGTAAGTGAGGTTTAATGGTGTTTTCTCTCGCGAGTATGCGCTCACAAATTAAGTCAATTACCGGAGCGACCGCAGCGTCCCCCTGTGTTGACGCAGTTAAGCGAGGAACTGGGCGCTTTTGCGCGTGCCATCTCGGCTTAGCGTAAATCTGCGCTCGCTTTGTGCGCTGTTTTGTGGCGGAGCTCGAAGCCACTGCATCAGGAAACTAAGCCAAAAATATTATCATACGGGAGCACGTACAAAAGAAAACTAACAGACGTGAAAGAGCAGTGGTTGAAGCGTCCTCAACTTACTTTTATGGCTGGAACAGATTAGAAGCGCGTTTCAGAAAACCTTTATTGACTTTTTTGTTTCTCTACTGCAAGTAGTTTTATGCAGATTTTTTCACATGAATGAATGAAAATTCTGACTGCCTGCTCGATAAACTGAACAACATAAAATTGCAGTTGGTCTTCGAAGATTTTGATATAATTAAATGTGTATACCTACAAGTGTTGTTTTAATACGGTCGTCGCAAAAAAAAAGAATAAAAGAAAATGGACAAGCATGGTTGATTTTTTATTGCACACGTCCATTAGCCCAGTTAGTAGAGTCGCAATAAAACCGCCACATTAATTTTTTTTCTTTTTAAAATGGCACACAACTGCCGCGAAATTTGCGTAGTGACGTCCGCCCTGTGTAAAGAAAAAGCATAGGTGCAAGAGAACAAAGTTAAGAATATGTTAAAATAAGAATATGGGCCTCTATAAAAGGATCAAGGAAACTTTTATATCTATACTTGAATGGGTTAAAATAACATTGTGTTCTTAACTTGTTCTTCTAGACTTGCTAAATACAACTAACGTCAACACCATAAATATGTTAAAGAACTGTGTTTTTATGGTGATCGGACGCTAGGAATTATTTTTTTTAGAGTCTTTGAAAAATTTATTAGAGACCGTAATTTCACGCGAAAATTCAACAATACCTTCAAAAATGACCGTTCTTACATTTATTTTCTGCTTTTTTAATTTTTTAGATTTATCGCAACCACTAGCGCTACATTTATGCAACGTTTCAGCCTTTCGTCATGACGAGTTTTTTCACGCTGTGCGACAAAATAAATGTCGTTTATTTTCGTTTTTAGCACAGATTGTTCGCGCAACTAGCCCACGAATCGCTGTTAATGTCGAAATTGGGTCGCGTGTGTCTGACATAGAATAGATGACACGCAACTTGCACATTGCTGTGCTTGAGCTGGGTACAACATGCACTCGACACTAGTCATTAGCCGAGTGGTGATGCGCCCGCTTTGAACCAAGGAAGGCGGCGAGAGCTGCACAACAAATGAGTGGGTGGGGCTCCGTTTGTGTGAAAGAGAACACTAAAGCCACGCAGTCAAAACATAGCCGACACCAAATGTTGCGTACGTGTCAAGTTGTACTAGATGAGCGATTTCGATCATAATACGCTGGCAACTAACCTGTTTGTGTTAGTTGGGTTTAGGCATGGCACGCGCACGCGTTATTGATCTGTTCACTCGAAGTGAGCGTAGTATCACCGCACGAGTGCATGTATGTTTTGTGTCCGCATCGGTCACGCCTGCTCGTTGGACGGACAAATTCCCCGGACGTCGGACGTTTTGTCATCCTCGTTAAAAAGGGTGGCGGCGACGATTCGGTTCAGCCTAGCACGTATACTCCGTACTTGTAAACGAGTGTACCTTGTTTGTGACGCACCTGGCGGTCGAGGGTTACTCGCATAGAACACAGCCAGTAATCTACGTTAATTAGCACTATTTGTTAATGGACGTCTCTGTCACTTTTTACAGCGATAGCTCATAGCTCTTCCCACCACTGGAAATGACACGTCCGTTGTCGTTGTAGTAGTTGTCGGCGTTGCAGTTGGCGTACTAGGGCGTAGGGCGTCCGTCGCGATATTGCCAACTGCTTGAAAAAGATCTCCTGCCGCTCTCGGGAATCGAACCTGAGTCCGCGCTGCGTGCGAAGCGGGCGAGTTACCACAGAGCTACGCCACACCATTAGCAATTCGCTTTATTATTCGCTTTTTTGGAACAAACGTGAGTATGAGTCTCGACTTGTGCTCACTAGATGGCTGCAATTGCTGTGACGCAGCGATAGAAAAGTCTACGTAAATCTTAATTATTTCAAAATGTAATTTGAGGTAATATTGTTTAATTACAATCTTCGGCTAGGTGACTCGAGCCGCCGCCCGATTAAAAGGGTTCAGCTCTATCCATCCATCCAATAGCAGCTAGAAGGAGGGCCTGGCCATGACGCCATTGTTACAGGACCCCTGAGCAGCCCCGAGCGGCAAACGGGCTGAAACTCGAGTTGTGAGACGATAAATGGCGCGCTGGCGGCGACGCGTGTCGCCATTCGTCGCAGGGAGAACTGCAAGGTGCATGCTCGTGAGAACCAAGTCAATTAAGCCAACGACTTCGCCGTCACGTGTCGCAGGCATTCCTGTGACCGTACTGTGAATTAACGCAGGACGACTCATTCCATGTTCTCGTCTTTGCGTTCGCTTGAGACGCGCTTTGTTTTAGTATAGACGTCACCGTGCTTTCACCGTTCTTTCGCCGTTACTGCTTTATTGCATGGGACAGTGGCCTTGTTTGTGTACCTTCGGTCGCCATTACAATTATATTCTTAAAAATAAATTATATATTACTTGATCGCGAATGGGTTGGCGCCATCTCGTTGTCCCAAATGGCCATCTTGCGTCCGTGAAAAGGATGGTTTCCTTGACTTCTCAATAGTCGCGAGGAAGTGTGCATTTTTTGTCGAAGGTTGTTGAAGCGACAGCCTGAGGCTAATCTAAATATTACATAAAGTAACTTGTGTTTTTTTAATACGCTGTTTTGGAGCAGTGGCCGCTTCCTGATAATTATCGAGAACTAATTGGTTTTTACCAGTTACCTAATAAAAGTTTACGGTGAAACGGTAGGTTGATATGAAATCGCGAGACTCATGACTTGGTTCATGCAACTCCTTCGTTGCCCGTGTGAATATTATGTATTCAATGCAAAAATATTACCAGCTTATAGAAATATTTTTCAGCGTCACAGACTTTTAGCTTGAAGTCACGCATATTTCCACATATAATTGACTCTTCTGAAGCCATTTCTTTTTTTCAATATTTGGTTTTGTGACCATAACCGACATGTCGCTTTGCCTTACACGGATATATAAAAGGCATCAGATTATACACATTTAAATGTATTAAAAGAAAGCAAACGACTGTTCGCAAAAGCCTGCATTTCTTAGACAATGTCGTCAAATATCAGTCACCATTTTGTTTTCATCTAGATACTTCTCTTAGGATGTACACCTCGAATCACAAAACCAAAAGTATTAGTTGCATGGCACTAAAGGCCCGTTCACACACTGGCCTTTGCTTAGGACCGAGTTCTTGCGATCTTACGGCCAGATAACACACTTGCACGCTGGCGCCATCTATTAGGGGAATCGGGAACTGAATTTTACTAGAAAGAAGGTTTTGTGGTATTTGCGAGATCAAATGTAATATACCTACTATCTACGAGAGATGATCCTTTATAACACCGTCAAAAGTTTTCGAGCAAAGAACGAAAGGAGGATACGAGGAAATAAAATACAACATACGAAAACAGCAAGTGTTCCACGGATACTCGATTAATACCACGTCTGTTCTCTAGTGGTAAAAAAATAAATAAAGAGGTTTTAAGGCACGCGGTCGTAAGCACTCGCAAGCGTGTGAAGTAACCTTAAAGCCGGGGTCACAATGCTCATACATTATCATCATCATCATTTATTATTCCTTGAAGGCCCAGGGGGCATTATACAAGGGAGTGAACACTTCAAAAAACAAACAAATAACACAACTATTTATCAACAAAAACACGCTGGAATCTAGTTATAGGTTAGAAAAAATAAGGTAATGGCTGCAGAAAATTTCTTAGTGTCAGATAAGGAAACAATTACGTCAGGCAGTGAGTTCCAGTCGTCAATGGCCAATGGTAAAGTAGACATTAGGTGAGTGACGGTTGACGATGAAATCGGACGGAGTTTACAAGAATGGTCGAGACGAGGGAAAATGCGGTAAGGAGGCGATAGCAAACTCTGTCTGAGATGACTGTTGTAATAAAAGATCCGATGAAGAAGAGAAAGACGAGACACCCTGCGGCGGTGAGAAAGAGTGTCAAGGTTAGCTGATTGGCGAAATCCTGATATGCTTGCGTAAGGAGAATAGTCGGAATAAATAAAACGGAGGGCTCTGCTTTGAACGGATTCCAGGTTGTTAGTTAGGTATGCCAGCCACGGTGACCATATGGAAGAAGCGAATTCTAGTTTAGTTCTGACCAAGGTAGTATAAGCTAGTTGTTTTACTGGGGATGTAGCTTGTCTGAGGTTACGGCGAAGAAATCCGAGAGTGCGGTTAGCATCGGCGATGACAGATGTTATGTGAGTGGTCCATGACAGGTCAGATGTCAGATGAATTCCTAGATATTTATACGATGAACAAGCAGTTACTGGGATGCTAGAAAGGTGGTAAGAGGAGGATAGAACATGTGAACTGCGGGAAAAAGATAGCGATTTACATTTATTATAGTTTAAAGCCATTTGCCATTTATGACACCACTGAATTATAAGTTGGAGATCATTCTGCAAGATTAGTTGATCGTGGCGTGAATGAATCGGTCTATAGATGCCACAGTCATCGGCGAACAAACGTACTTCAGAAGTGATGCCATGGTGGCGATCATTAATGTAGATTAAAAAAAGAAGGGGGCCAAGAACGGTTCCCTGAGGGACGCCAGACGTTACTGTGCTTGTGGTAGATTTTACATTGTTAATAGAAGTGTACTGAGTGCGATTAGTGAGGAATTCAGAAATCCAATTGACTACAGAGGGGTGAAGATTAATATCTCTTAGTTTCATTAAAAGACGTTGATGAGGGACCTTGTCGAATGCTTTGGAGAAGTCAATGAAGATGGCGTCAGTTTGAACATTGGAATCGAAATTTGAGTAAACGTCAGTTAGAAATGCTGTTAGTTGAGTTTCGCACGAGTATGACTTGCGAAATTTGTGCTGGTGCTTGAAAAGGAGGTTATGAGAGTCAAGAAAGTTTATTATGTTAGAATAGAGAATATGCTCCAAGAGTTTGCATGAAACGCTGGTGAGCGAGATGGGACGATAGTTGCTGATTAGTTGGCGATCGCCTGTTTTATGAACGGGTATGACGTTAGCAATTTTCCAATCGGATGGAACTTCAGAGAGTTTAAGAGATTGAGAGAATATGTCGCATGAGGAAAGTGGAAGAAATGTGTTTAGTGTTTATTAATACCTTAGAGTTAATTTGGTCATCTCCGGAGCTGGAGGACACCTTCAGTATCTATAGCCTTAAGTACTCCAGTGCGGTAAATTAAGATAGGATTCATAAGAGGGTGAATGGATTGGCACGAGTCGGGAATATTTAGCAAGTCCTCGTTAGTAAAGATGGAGCAGAAGAATATTGTTAATAGCAAGAGCGCCGTGTTTATCCGAAAGCGGAAGTCCGTCGTCATCTACAAATTGCAAAGGAAGTGATAGTGCCGGATTGATTATTTTCCAAAACTTCTTTGGTTTGGTGGTTAGTATGTTGGGGAGGTCGATACTATGGAATTTGGTTTTGGCATGAATAATGGCGGATTTATAAGCCCTAGCGCATTCGTTGTAGGCGTTCCAAGAAGCCGTAGTGTTGACAGCCTTAGTC